>WYDI02014580.1:0-110141 GCA_009867235.2 Psittacus erithacus
AGCAGAGTAGAGGGGCAGGATCACCTCCTTCAACCTGCTGGTCACGCTCCTTTGGATGCAGCCCAGGATACGGTTGGCTTTCTGGGCTGCGAGCACACGCTGCCAGCTCATGTTCAGTTTCTCATCGACCAACACCCCCAAGTCCTTCTCTGCAGGGCTGCTCTGAATCTCTTCTCTGCCTGACCTGTAGCTGTGCCTGGCATTGCTCTGACCCAGATGTAGGACCTTGCACTTGTCATGGTTAAACCTCACAAGGTTGGCATCAGCCCACCTCGCAAGCGTGTCAAGGTCCCTCTGGATGGCATTCCTTCCCTCCAGCGTATCAAACAAACCTCACAGCTTGGTGCCATCAGCAAACTTGCTGAGAGCACACTCAGTCCCACTGTCCATGTCATGGATAAAGGTGTTGAACAAGATCAGCCCCAACACCAATCCCTGAGGGACACCCCTTGTTACTGGTCTCCAGCTGGACATCGAGCCATTGGCCACAACTCTTAGCATGCAGCTATCCAGCCAGTTCTTTACCCACCAAGTGGTCCATCTATCAAATTGATGTCTCTCTGATTTAGAGACAAGGATGTCATGCAAGAAACATAACTGATCTGAAGATGAACATGACTGAGTTTGGGAAGGCAGCTTATCTTGTGGTGCCAAATTAGAAATTTTGGCAGAAAGCAAAGTGTTTTGGAAAATAAAATGAGAACATGTTTAGAGAACTTTCAATGATTTTTTTAATCCTGGAGTCTATTACATTAGTTCATAATTAAAAATCAAAGAGAACTGGAACTTGAGAATGCTTTAAAAGTCACTTATTTTCTAAGAAAAAGCAGATGTAGTAGGCCAGTATCCAGGAAGCTGGAAGGAGTGTTCTCCTTCCAGAGAACTAATTACACTGCCAGAAATGGCAACAGCAGGAGGAGAGGATCTTGATTATCTTCCAAACACAGCCACTGTTTATTTAGACAGAGCCATAATGCAGGTAACTAAGCTCAAACACATAGAAGCTAACTTTTGAAAGTTGGGTTTTTTTTTTTTTGCTATGTACTGCACTTCCCACACGCCAAGGATCTGAGAACACTTGTTAGCTCAAACACAGAGCTACAATCAAAACAATTTTATAGTTATAGCTAAAATAATAAATGCCTCTCTAGTGAACACAAAATTAGGACTAGAGTAGGTATTCAGTTAGGCCGTCTTACTAACTTGTGTTCGCTGGCCATCCATGCTGAAGGCTGGCCAGGTTTTGTCCATGGACACTTACCTTCCTGTGTTCAAATTCAGTCTAGGTTTGAGTAGCTTGGGCTCTCCCAAGCATCCAGGCTGACTTTCATTCTAGAAGTATGCGTGTAAGCTACAACCTCCATACATTTAACACAGATGCAGAGCAGCAAGAATATCTTCTGAATTTTTTTTTCCCCCAAAAGGCACTTACCTTTCATGACGCTTTAATGCGTTTCTGGAATAGCTGGAATTCTTCATTGGCCCAAGCCAGTCAGAGTGGACATCTGCAATCCCAGATTCTGGTGATGAAAAGCAGTAGCATGAAGAGGGCAAGAATAATACTGAGTAGGACAGGCACTGCACTACATTGTTAGAATATTAGCCTACTAAGGCATTGGTAATACTTCACTGGCATACTTCAATGAGCAACTTTTCTTATGAAAATATTCTAATGTAAAAATTAATTTCAAATACATTTCATACACAGACTACATTGAAGTGTAAGATAGGTTTCTAAATACTTATAATTTATCACCATTAGAAAAAGGTAGAAACAGAAGAAACAAAGTTGAGTCCAGAAAAAGATGCAATACATAAAGTATGAGTTAAAAATTGAGGAAGGCAAAATAAGACAGTCCACCTCAATCAAATTCCTTACAATTAATCAGTAATGAAAATGCAACAACACAAGAACCATGCAAACAAGTGCATTCCTTTTGCCATTTTTTTCTTGTATACCAGCTGACAATATTTCAAGTCACATTCCTCAGTATTTTCCATTACATATGAGTTGTTATCTTGATGACAAGGTTCATAAAACATGGAAACGTAAGTGATTTTACTTAGAGGGGGAAAAGAAGTTCAGGTTGTGTTATAAATATGCCTTAAGCAAAACCAGATTTTTAAAAAGAAATTTAAAGAGTGACATCTAAAATTCCAAATTAACGTAGGATTTGGTTTTTTATTTTTTTTTAATAATACAATTCTACTGTCCTGAATTGGCAAAAGTCTCTTTATTCAGATTAATTCACCTAAGCAAGTGACAGAAGTCATGTAACAACTCAACAGCAAGTTTTTGTAAAGCTGAAGAACCCAAACAAAAGCATTTGGTTATAAAAGTGTAGGATTAACAAGCTAAGCATTTTGTGTTGACCATTTACATGCAGAAAGTAAAAGCAACAGCAAACTTCAAATAAAATTGAAAAAAGGAAGAGAAAACCAGCTGATAGTAAGCAATACCTTCAGTAGAAAACGGCCAACCCAAAGAAAAGCTTTTTAAACAGCTGTTAACATGCTATTCAGGAAACCCTTTTCTGTATAGATTCTATTCTTTTTGGAACACTTAAGCATACTCAACTATTACTGAAGAAAAAAAGCTGTCACTTAAACAGTGGTCTATTCAGATCTGTAGCTTTACCCTTTGAAGAAGTGCTCATGATTGCTAAAGTAGCAATTCATAAAGTTTCTGAAACTAACCTTGCAGGGAAGCTCCAGGAATACTAAGAGAGATTTTATCTGAAGAATCATGAAAGCCAGAGTCCTGAAAATAAAGCATCAACAGATTACACTGATGGAAAAACTCATTTATTATTTCACAGCATGCCTCCAAGAAAATGACTGGGAACCTGGTAATAAGGGCCTGATTTAATATTTAAATCAACAAGTCTAATGATCCCAATGGAACCCAGTAAAGCTTTATCTGAACCATCCTGTCCATCTATAAAAGAACAAAACATCATCATTTCAGAAGGACAACACCTTAACTGACAAGGTCACTGTCTGAGATTATTTTAACCAGTGACAGTCTATTAAAATGTAACAAAATCTCTTACAGAGCATTTTACAACCATTTTTAAGGTTATTAAATATAGTGAGCTTCCTTACACAATTCAGGAGAACTGAAACAATTTCCCTTCAAAACACCAAACCTGTAAAAGAACTCTACTGCCCAAATAGCACCAGACATGTATTGTTACTAAGTTTAAACAGAATCCAGACCTAATATGTTTTTTTAATAGCTTCTCCAAATATCAGCAAAGAGTGCACAGTCACTTATTTATTAAAGTTTTAAAAGGTCCTTAAGTACCTGATTCTGAGAGTTGTGACTGTCAAAAAAACCAGGGCTACCACCACTGTATGTGTTCAAAAAATCCATGCCAACTGTCGGAAGACTGACGTTTCTTCTGTGAGCAACTTTATGTTTTGCTGAAGGAGAATAATGTTCTGGTATATTTCTCAGTCGCTTTACTGGTGAACAAATAAGATCATTTTGAAAACTTCCTAGTCTTTTAACTCTGGGAATTGCAAATAAAGCTCGGACAGGTGAGTTTACAAGAGCATTTACAGTTTCAGACATCCGTATTCCTTCATATTTCCTTAAATTTGAAGCTCTCTGAAACCCCGGAAGTTTTGGAACAGCCTCCTTACACGACTGCTCATAGATCCTATCAAATTCTCTATCATACTGTGTACCAAAGCTCACAGAATTCCTTAAATTACTCTTCACTAATCTGCCTTTCTCTTCAAGGTTTTGTGAATTTGAACGAGGTCTTGTCAATGTCAAAGGCTTTTGGATTGCTGTGGAACACAGTTTGGAGTACAGTTTTTCAAACGTGTCTTCATATTTCTGAGGCATGTTTGAAGTACTCTGCACCGTAGATAGTGAGGAAAATGAGTGCTTGCACTGGAAAGAAGTTAGTCTTTCAGAAGTTAGGTTTTCAGGATTTATTAGCAAAGTATTTGATGCTCTTGCAAGGGAACAGTTTGTGACTGGTGTAAAAGTGTTACCATTGCTATAGGAACTGCAAGTAGACGAACGCAGCTCTAAGGTATTACCATCAGGAAAGTCAATTTTTTGAGTTTTACTTGCTTTTACCAGCTGAAGTGCTGTTGACCCTGAACTGGCAGTAGATGTTATAAAACGCTGTTCCGAGGAACACTTGTATGCTAATTTTTCACCTTCTTTGCATTTTGAATTCTTCAGTGAGACTATAGTCTGTAAGTCATCTTCGACTAGAAAGGTTTCTCCCATTCTAGCCGTAACATTAGGACAGTGGGTCTGTTCGGAAACTTTCTGCCCTTCTACAGATACCAAATGGTGTCCTAAACTTGTTCCAGAGGCATCTGCTTTGACTGCATTTGTATCAATGAAAGCATAAGGTACCAGACCTGATAAATTATTATTGTAACACTTGTCATCACAGAGTTCTCTGTTCTCATTTCCAAAAGTTTGATTCTGGATATCTTCAGTGCTATCGCTGCATATGTTAGATTGTGCTTGCTTCAGATTAAGATGCTTGAACCCCCTTATTTTGTCTATAGTGACATTGAGCTTTGGTCTTCTAGAACGCCACCTTTTGTGCCTTAAGCATCTAAAGGTGTATTTTAACTCTTTTCTCTGAGACTGCTTTGTCATAAGCCTTGTAAGTACTTTTACCATCGCTGGATACAAGTCTGCAAGAGTTACACTGCTCCAGGAGCATGTCTCATCTGCAGACTGATACTCCTCCAAGACACTATCCCAGCAACTTTTATTCAGTTCTGGAGAAGGCAGATTCCTGGGTATGGCTACTGTATTTGTTGAAATGGGAACACTAGGAAACTGTAACCATAGAGATCTGGAAGAACACTCATTCGAAAACTCTGCCTTATTTCTGTAAACAGCAGCTTGGTTGCCTATTCAAAAAACAAAACAGAACAAAAAAGCAAATGAATCACAAAAGAAACAATAAGGAAAAACCCCACAAACCCATTAGGCACTTGCAGTAACCCACTGCATGACTTAGGAACGACTGCATACGGTATGGATAGTCTTACTGTAATAGCATACTTCATTAAGCATTTTTGCCAGGCTAGAGTGGATGATTAACATACAATCTATTCTGAAAAAATTAAAAGGTTTTTGCTAGATATATTGAATTAACAGATTACACAAGACAGAAGAGAAATGTGTTGGAAAACACTATTAAATAAATAATCCTAATATATAGATATAAAACATTTTCATTATAGAGGCAGATTGCTTTGCTCTGTGTGGATCTCTGAGCAGGAGGAATGGCCTTATCCTACAGGCTTTGTTACTCTATTTCCATATTACATCAAATTTACGTACTTGGCTAGTACCAGTGCAGCTTTACATGCCATAAAGCATGATGAAGACAATGCTTTTTATAGTTGTTGGGCTTAAAAACATTTACACTACAATTCTATTATAAGATTGCATTAAGTCCGGAGAACTTCTGAAGAAAATTTACTAGTGAAGTACCACTTTGAGTATCAGTTACCAGTGGACCCAAAGCCATTCCATTTATGTTCCTTGAATTTAAAATAAGCAGAAGCAAAAAATTTAATTTCATCTCTTTGAGCTTAATGCTGCTGAATTTTGTAGCTATGCATTTTTTTTTCTGGGGCTATTTAATTAAAGTTCTTTTTAGGTATAAAACCTATTTAGTTTCTAATTTTCACATACAGCTTGCATAAGCAAAATCACATCTAACTTCTCTTCAAGAACTCAGCCTGCTGAACTTTTTTGTTGGATAAACAGTGCCTCTGGGTTCCCATATTTATTCCTAATAAATTTTAAGTAAAACACATTTCATAACTAACATATTTGACTAATATCCAAAAGATTTAGTTGTACCGATCGGTTCTCGTGCTGGTGAAGTTGAAGGATGACCTTTCGATGAGCCCTGAGGTGCTACCTGAAAAAACAAAGAAACAAGAGACATACAATCTAATATCCTGATTTTTTTGCATATTAAAAGTAACATCAAAACCTTATTTTTGACTCCTTCTGCTCTCTCTTTACTATATTAGATCCTGTACAGAGTTATGGTCTTAAGGAGTTCACTTAATTTTAGATAAGGGGGAAAAAGTCTAGTCTAAGACTTCGGTAAGAATTGTTGTTATCAGTTTAATCTTACAAAGCTAGTTATCATCTTGGTAACTTCCATGTTAGGTATTATACTTTAATCATAGAATGGTTAGGGTTGGAAAGGACCTTAAGATCATCTAGTTCCAACACTCCTGCCATGAGCAGGGACACCTCTCACTCGACCATATCACTCAAGGCCCTGTTCAGCCTGGCTTTGAACACTGCCAATCCCTTTTCCAAATTATATAACTTACACATGGGTATATACACCTGGATAATCCATACATCTCTGGCAATTCCAGTAAGAAACAGAAGCCATTTCATGTAACAGAACCCTTTGCCTCCAATTGCCTTTGCCCCTCAAAACCAGAATAAAGCTAAACCACCAGTTTTCTCTTCAAACCTCAAATTTAGACTTTTCAGAAAACTTACTGATGATCAACTGAAACATCAGGGTTCAAAAAACAAAGTATAAGCAAAAGAAAAGAACATTTGGTATAATCTGTTTCTTACAAACCATTGCTGTCAGAGATCTGAGATACCGTGATATTTATGTAGACAGCAAGCAGGAGAGGAACAATGAAACATCGGAGAAATTGTATTAGAATTCATTATGCTGCAGAGTTAGAGAGTTCTTATTTTATTCTAATTAGCTAATAACTTAGAACAGGAGAAATATGTTACCGTAATCCATTTGGGAATATTTCTAGCATTATCTTGTACTATCACATCCACTTGAACTTTTACTTGCTCTTGTTTTTTCCCATCATCTACATGCAGATTCTGGAAGGGAAAAAAAAAAAGTAAAAGGGAATTAATTAAAACACATAAAAGTTACTGACACTGACAAAGCCAAAAATATTACTTAGGTCTGTTTCAAACCAGTGTTACTCAGATGAGGATATCCTACCAGCATAAACTTGTTTTCAATATACACATTTTATGTGCACATTACGTGGGAAAAAAATATGTCTCTTATACGTACGTTTTATGTAGGGAAAAAACTACAAACAACTAAGAAGGAACTGTATGTGAAGACATATGAAAGAAAAAAGAGATAACTAACTAGTTTATTGATGCAGGCAGAAACACACAGTGCCTCAGAAGACGTGATAACAGCAAAACCAAAAAAAGGAAAAAAGCTCTAGTGTTAGGTCACAAAGCATTGGTAATAAGGGCTGAAAATCTTTACACTTATTAAAACCCATGACTTCATATACAAATTAAGATCTACTCTGCAATGCACCTTTATGTAAAAACTAAAAGCATTTGGTGATAAATGGCAAATGTTTCTCATTAGCAAAACTCCCACTCTCTGAAGTGGCTTGTATTAGCTGTTGTCACAGATATGACAATACCTAGCACTATGCTAAACAAATAAGGAAAGTAAATGACCTTTTTGGTCATCAGTATTTGAGAAAGAACAACATATGAATAGAATGGCTGCACACACAAAGCACATGTTGTATTTTTCTTCATCAATGTAACTATTCTGGGTAGCCCTGCTATCCACTGACTAGAGAGGGAAACATCAGCAGAAGATGCCAGTCTGCTTTTGTTACTGCAGCCATTGTTTTAGATGTACAGCTTTTTTAAATCATGTTCTCTCTTTATACTGGACTCTCAGGTGAATGATCATATTTTCTATAAGTGCTTTCACTTGGTGATTCATCTGATTATTCTTTTTCTATACCTATAATAGCCTTTCTTAGGGTTGCCTGTTTTATGAAATATGTTGTACTGCTTTCCCTGATATACTGATAATACCAAGACATAATATTACTTCATACTGGTCTTTGTGACGTTATTTATTGACTTTCTCGTTTGCTACACTTAATAAAAACGTGCATTAACATGCAGACTACACAGAGCATTCTGCTGACTGGCACGTGTAAGGTATTCAAATAGCTCAATCATTGAATACAAAGTTACTGCGTTACATTACACACCAGATATTTTTACCTGGAAGTGAATGTCTTCAAATTTTCTTCTGACTGAAACTATCTCAGCATCACTTTCTTCACCTATAATTTGAAGATAAATAATAAATGAAATCCAGTTGAACTCGAAATCAAAACAGAAATGTTTTTAAACACACCCTGTATAGCTTACTGACTTTCTATGTCCAATTGAAAACCAGGGTTAATTAAGGGTTCAAGAAGAGTGAAGATAACTTGTTTGTAAACAGTTCTTCAAGATTCATGCTAACTATTTTGGAGAGTAAAATATTTTCAAAGCATAGCTCTGCACGACTCATGAATGCAGGCATTTCCTCTCATTTCCCACTGCATTCTGAAGTACCCCAAGATAGTAAGGACCTTCTACCGTGCTTTCTTTTCTTAGTTTCTTATAATCAAGACTACTTTAGAACTGCCAAGGTGAGAAATAAGACAGAGTTGAAAACATTAGAAAGCAAATTGAAATTTTCCAACTCAATTTTTAGGTGTTCTATAGGTATTTCAATGAATGAAACACAACAAACCATCCAACTCATCATTAGCTAAAGCCTTAGTCTTTCAGCATCATAAAACACATGACTGCATAGTAAGACTGCAAGTCTGAATTTTCCTAGCTGTTTTATCTTTATTCCACAACTGTGTTCACTGCAGGGAGGGAAAGAGCAACCCTGAAAAGGAAAACAGCAAGTAAAAATAATCTTGGTTATGATATCTACCACATCACTGCTCTTCAATACTATTCTTAAATTACTAAAATCAGAATAAAAATTTTTCCAGCCAATCCCATCTTTGTTTTCCTATCAGTGTAATCATCATCTAAAGCTCTGCTGCCAGCTGCTGCCATAGCGCTAGGAGAAACATACATATGAAAGAAATGCTATTGTCTCTTTGTGGGAGACAATTTCACATCTTCCAGTGAAAATGTTGAGCAACCAGAGGGCTGCCTTTGACAGCCTATGTGACCCCAGTAGAATTATTATAACTGAATCCCATACTTGTCAGATTACCAAAGTTTCTTCTGACAAGACTAATGGAAATTATGGTCACTTCATCCACACGAAATCAGTTACTAAGCATCAATAGTTGATGAACCAGTAACAATGTTAATCAGAGAATTAGCTATGCCTTTAAGGTCATCACATCCAATCCTCACCCCAAGACTGCCAAGTCTATCACTAAACCATGTCACTAACGGCCTCATCTATACTTTTTTTGAACACTTCCAAGGACGGTGATTCCACCACTTCCCTAGGCAGCCAGTTCCAATGTTTGAGCACCCTTTCGGAGAAGAAATTTTTCCTAATATCCAGTCTAAACCTCTCCTGATGCAGGTTAAGGTTGTTACCTCTTCTCCTATCACTTGTTACTCGGTAAGAGAGCAGCCACCTCCTCTCTCCATCCTCCTTTAACGTAGTTGTAGAGAGTTATAAGGTTCTGCTGAGCCTTCTCTTCTTCAGAACCCCAGTTCCCTGGGCCATTCCTCATCAGACTCATTGCCCTTCTCTGAATCTGCTCCAACAACACAATCTCTCTCTTGCAGTAAAGGGATCGGAACTGAACATAGCATTTGAGGTGTGGCCTCACTAGTGCCAAGTACGGGGGGACGATCACTGTCCTGGCCCTGCTGGCCACACTATTTCTGATACAGACCAGGATGCCGCTTGCCTTCTTGGCTGCCTGGGCACAAGCTGGCTCATGCTCAGTGGCTGCCAATCAGCACCCCCAGGAAAGACCAATACTTAATTTATACCTGTTGTCAATAGGCTTTGCAAACTTACGGAACAAAAATGATGCATAATACCTGGAAGAAACACTGCCTCACCAAGACATGGGAAGCACTGTATATGAACACTAAAGATGGAAAACCTGGCAGAGCTAACGTTTTAGCACTCACTGAGGCTGCTATAAATCCTCTCCAGTCTTTTCCTAGAACATTCAGAAGAGAAGGAGGAGTAGATAATCATATTCTTGTATTCTGCTATGCAGACACCACAGCCTGAACTGCATCACTCATTTATCCCATGACTGCAGAAAACACAAAGGACACTTTGAGAAGCCAAGCCACAGATGCCTCTGAAATTTGTTTCCCATCCTCTCAAATAAAAGGAGGACAAGTTTCAGATTGCTATTTTCCCCTCAACAGAGAAGAAAACATCTGCCTTCGAGACAGCTATGCAAACAAAGCACCTAACACATACGAGAGTATTTAAACACCAGCTAAACATATTTTGCTGCATCTGCCCTTTTAATCATTAAATGCTGGTTACCACCTAGCCATAGTTCAATTGATGCAAAAGAGTAAGTTTTTATATGCACAAAAAAAAAAAAGGGTTTGAGTAATACAAGTTTTAAATATTTAAACAACAGTCATTCAAATATTGTTACTACTAATTAATACAATAAAATAATTATTTTGGTGTACAAGGTCAAAACCACCCAAATCTGGGCAGACAGGGCACAAAAGTGATGTTGAAACTGTTACAAACAATATGGTAGACTTACTCTTCAGGACAAGCTGAATGCAATGTTTGTGTCTACCAAACCACTAGAAATTACTGTATATATGTAATAGTAAATTACATTGTAACATCACAATATTAGATTGTAATTGCATATATTGTAATCATTAATAAAATATCTATGGCAACTTATGCCAAAGTCTTACTGTTCCTTTCTTTATTAAGAAAATGCAATTGAACATACACCACGTTGACTTGGCAACATATCAGGGATTCAGGATTGAGATTTGAAGAGTGACAGGGATACTGATTGCATACTACAGTACTACCAGTGACATGAATCTCTGGCTGTTCCTATTCTCTACTTTCTGAAAGGGCATAGAATACTTGAAATTATTTTTACTATATTAGAAAATTACAAAAAAGTTACCAAAAGGAGCATGACCAGCAGGTCGAAGGAGGTGATCCTGCCCCTCTACTCCGCTCTCCTGAGAACTCACTTGGAGTATTGCATACAGTTATGGTGTCCTCAACACAAAAAGGACATGGAGCTGTTGGAACAAGTCCAGAGGAGGCCACGAGGACGAACAGGGGACTAGAGCACCTCCTATATGAAGACAGGCTGAGAAAGTTGGGGCTGTTCACCCTGGAGAAGAGATGGCTGAGTGGTGACCTCATAGCAGCCTCGCAGTATCTGAAGGGGGCCTCTAAGGATGCTGGGAGGGACTCTTCATTACATTAGGGACTGTAGTGATAGGACAAGAGGTAACGGATTCAAACTTAAACAGGAAGTTTAGATTGGATATAAGGAGGAAGTTCTTTACTGTAAGGGTGGTGAGGCACTGGCACGGGGTGCCCAGGGAAGCTGTGAATGCTCCATCCCTGGCAGTGTTCAAGGCCAGGCTGGACAGAGCCTTGGGTGTCATGGTTTAGTGTGAGGTGTCCCTGCTCATGGCAGGTGGGTTGGAACTAGATGACCTTAAGGTCCTTTCCAACCCTAACTATTCTATGATTCTATGATTTGCAATCTTTTTCAAAAGCCTAAAAAAAAAAAAAAAAAAATAAAAAAAAAAATGGTAGACAGAAAGTAAATTAAAAACCCACCTATGTCAGATGCATCCACATGGGAGTTCTCAGGAAATTCCTTAAAAGCACATGAAAGTAATTTTAAGACCTGGTAGCATAAACTGTTTTAACTAGTCTGTTGAATTTTCTGCTCTCAATACTTGTTCGGCTTGTTGGAGATGGTGGTGGTGGTGAAACCAACTGAGTCATATTCCACAATCTATGTCCAAATGACACCATCTTTATTAACAAATCAGTACACAAATCTGTCTTGATTCATATCTCATTACTCAATGGGGAAAACTTTTCTTCCCAGTCCTTCTACATTCAGACAATGCAAGGAGAAGCTGTTATACAAGAGCAAAACACCGGTGACAGATGAATTCTAATCACCAGATCCTATATCAACAGGAGATTTTCTCTTATTCATGTTCCAAATAATAAGAAAGGTTTTTAAACTGCCCACTGTAAAAAATTCTTAATTGCCTACTTTAAACAATCTTGATATAGTATTTCAAATATGGGGGTTTTTTTTGTGCTGTATTTTGTTGCATAAAAAGCTCATTTATATGGATAAGGATGTATCTAAATGTTTTCATTCTTTTCTAAATGTTTACAATCTACATCTGACACCATATTCCTCAGAATTCCTTTGAAAGAAATAAGTCTAAATCCCTTCTGGCCCTTACAAACATAAAATTAGCATATTGTGGGTTAAAACATCGTCAATAAAATGACATAATTCTAACTATCATCTACGTAGAACAAAAAATTAGGAAGGGCCAATGAGAAGGCCTGTATCACTCCTCAAAAGTGATTATTTTCTCCTTAAAAAGATAGGGAGTCAAAAGAAGACATTCTAGATGATCACAGATTTTTTAAAATTAGTAATTTAACAAGGTAGACACACACACTGCCTAACAAAAAAGACACTTCATGGTTTAAAGCCTATACCCAACTGCTTTGGGATATCTCTCCCTTTATATAAACTTAAAAGATGCCAGAATCCATGGCTTATATGGCTGCTATTCATAACCTAAATATTACAATGGGGGGGAGGATATGTAATTATATGAAACATATGCAAACTCTAACACATAAAGAACATATATAAAGAAATCATAAAAAAAAAAAAAAAATAAAAAGAATTAAGAGAATCCATTAATTCACCGTCACAAAATGTATTAGATCGCCACATATACAAGACAAAACTTGAGATTATCACCGCCCCAAAGCACAGAATGTATCAGAGGAGGAAACAATCAGGGGAAGTATAGCAGATGATCAACATTAACCAGAACCTGAAGATTTTAAATTTAAATGAACACACACCTGGTAAAGTAAAGACACATCTTTCCTAAAGTAACGCAACTACCCTTGGGGAACTACATAAGGGGAAATATAAAGCAATTGTTTAGTCAGATACCTAATGTTTGAAGAAGCACAGTGAAAAAACAGCATTAAAATACCTTAAGCCCTCTTTTCTCTTTCCCCCCTTCTCCCCTCCCCAGAAGTACTTACTTAAGGAGAGTGAAGTGATTCAATTCAGCAATTAGTAGGTCTTAAAAATCTAATTTTATAGCTATGGTACAGGAACACCTGCTCATGCTCTTTTTCTTAGCTTTTGACTACATAAATATGTTTTCCCAAAGAGGCTTTATAAAAGTAGATGCACTGGGGTGCCCATACCTGACATACTGTTGGACGTTCATCTTCAAAATCACTGGTCTGTTGCTTTGACATTTCTTAGCACACATGGGAGGAAAAAGATAATTCTATTTCAATTTGATAAGTCACAGATCAATGCTATATCTGAACTCGTTACGTCATCATTTGTATATACTCTTATCTTGAAAAATATTTAACAAACATTTAACAAATGTCATACATAGGACTGAAACAAAGAATAGACAAGCAACAGAACATAGTCAAGTGAACAGAACAATAGTCAAATACATCGTACTAATTCTGACCAGAGGTGTACATCTACCATATTACATGTTTTCTTCTTATCCCATACAGCATCACAGAAAATTAGTCCCTTTATCAAGTGGTATCAACTACAGAAAAAGACTACTGCAAGCTTTTTGTGAATGTTTCTTGGCATACGTTGAAAAGCACAAGAAAAAGACTGACTACTCCTGAAGCCTGACAGTAGAGCCTAAAACCTCTGTTGCATCTTTCTAATGAACTTTGACATTTGGAGCCTTCCCAAAACTGCTATGCCTGTCTTCCTGCACAGATAGACCCACCTACAATCTTTGTGGGTTGTTTCCCCATTCCCCACTCCTGCTTTACTTCATAAGAAGCAATGTAAAGAGAGTAAGAGCTGTTAATTTAGTAGACATCTCCTCTTTTTACATTGCAATCTCTATTTTATTCATCAGCTGTCACAACTCAAATGGATTTAAATAAAACTCAAAAGATATTAGACTCACAAAGTAGCTATCTTTAAATAAACGTGACTTTCACAAAGGCTTATTTCACAGTTAGCCTCTAAGCCAGATATTTTTGCTATTAAAATAACTCAGACCAAAAACTGTTTTCATATTGCTGAAAAAAGTTACATTTCTAACTGTTGCCTTGCTAGATTTAAAGTTATCTGTAACAAGCGACAACCTTTCAAGTTGGTATACACTGCATACGATTATGATGTGCACACACAAATTATCTCATAAACCTATTGTTAATACTGCTTAAATCACAAAAATTTAATCTTTCTCAGAAGAGAAGATATTTATTTCCAAACATATGACTCTGCTGGTACTAAGGCTGTAGTGGGACTTCTCAAGATTGGATGCACATGATCGACTTTAAAAATAATACATGTGATTTAGCAGATATGTTCACCCTAAATTAAGCAAATTTATTTAATGCCAAATTTGTTGTCCTTAGTTTCTTTCCTGTATTTCTGTTTCCAGATAAGCTGATGCCAAATATCACAAATTATTTTGATTTTCTTCTTTTTCGTTAAATTGTGAGAAAACTTCTGTCTTACCTAACTCTGGCACATAGGCATTATTTACCTCTATAAACACTTTGTATTACTTAATAGTGCCAATCATATATCTAAATATCTCCATTTTTCTGAAGGCTTAAAGCATAAAGAAATCTAATGATGTCATCTACCGCTTCTTCCATTTTAAAGCCACACCTAACTTACCTCCAGACATCTAACTTATTCTTAAAAGCAGCTCCATATTCTCCAAGAAACACACTTCAGGGCTTCTGTATCGTTTACATTTGGAAAGCTTTTCTAATATTTAACCTAGAAGCTTACTTTTGTTTTTCTCTCCCTCCTCCCTTAAATCCTATCACCAGTGGCTGTAGTAATTTTTAATCCACCCTTCTGTGACTCACTCCAGCCAGTCAAACTGCTCTCACATACAAAACAAAGTACTTCATCAGAAGGTTTATCACTGTTAAACCTTTTTCATGCTATGCATACTAGGCACCCGTGCATATCTTTTAGGACAGTGTGCGCTACTATTGGTTGTCTCAACCAACCTTCAAAATTGCCTCTTTCTGCATTTATTTATTCCTACATATCTATTACATTGAACTTCTCTGCATGGAATTACACAAAGTTTACTTTAAGTTTCAGACCCAATTTAGAAACATAACCAGATTATCTTTCACAGTGGTCATCCCTACTTGGTATCATCTGCAAGTTAATTAAGGGCATCTCTTCTTCTATTTACTTAAGTAAAGTATAAGCTAGTAATTTGCTCATGAGAAGTCCGGGAAAAAAATCCGTCATGTTTTCCCCTCAATTTGGACACAGACCATTGATAACTATCCTAAGCACAGATTTCCAACCAGTAGGAAACTGGGCTATAAAACCACTCTCTCATACAAAGTTAATGAAGCATATTATACCACTGAAAGGCCCTGGCTTCAGATTGTAGCCTCAGGAAATTTATGCCCAGTATTTTTCAGAAAACTACAGTAATGTTTCCTTCAGAATATATTAGGCCCATCAGCATACATTTTCTAGAAATTAGAGGCAAAGGTATAGAAAATATGAATCTTCTTGTATCAGACCCTTATTTCTTGTCTCAACATTTTAATTTAATAGGCTGATACAAAATGTATACTTGAACACTGTATGGACAAGTTTTTTGGTATGACTCTAAAGGAAGAGAGACGATATAGGCCATGTTCTGTCCTCAGATGTTCAGCATGAATGTTTCTCAGACAAATGTCAAAAAATAAGCAACAGCAAGAAAATCCCCGTGTCAAAACCTGAAGAAAATACGGCCCAAAATACCTTTGCTGTGCTACAAATCATAATTTCCCCCTTTATTTATCTCAATAAAAACATGTTTTCTGTTGAAATATACAGCTCCTTTCCAGAACAAGGAGAAAATATTTAGATATCATCTCTCTCTAAGCAGTACCAGAATTTCGTCTTGTTGTGCAGTCTTGATTTGACTTCCATCACAATACTTGGTCTTTAATGAAATAACTATACACAACTTTTTCCTCCAGGCAGCCTGATATATTCAGTATACAGAATAATCTGCTAAATTTTTGATAGCTCATTACGTGACTTCCTGAGATTCCCTTAACACTTATCTTTTAATATACCTCCTTATCTAGTTATTTTCAAAAAAGATAGCAACTTCCGAATTTCTCCACTTGTACACTCATGTAAGTCAGGGTTGGAATTCTTAGATTTGACAAACATGGGACGGAACTGACAAATACAACAAAAAGCTGTCTAACTGATATAAGGAGATTATTTCAGTCATTTTGTGATGATAGCAACATCCATTATAGTGTATTTATTAATCTTAAACATTTTAAACTACCTTTCAAAATCCTTACAAATGTAAGAATTGCTGGGGTTTTGTCGGTTCTCCCACAGAAAAGAAACAACAAACAGTGAGTATCCTAAAGTTTGGCATAAACCAGGACTGCTTCTATTAAGTGAAGACTCTGGATACAGTAATTTACAACACTTATTCATTAAAAACACTTTACCTGCATTCCCTTGACTTCTTCTATTCCACTGTAATTAGAAATAAGAAAAAAAAAGTTAAAAGATTCTTAGACTAGTAAAATTATTTTAACTGATATCTTTATTTAGTTTGGTACATCTTACAATTAGGCACTTCATAAAAATTCACTTTCACTTCAGGTTTCACACTGCCTGGCCAGAAAAGCCACAAATACATAGTAAAACTTAGCCCATCATTCACTTCTTTTCATGCCATTGCTGTTAAAATCAAGAACATAAACTATAGCTACCTTATCCCACATAAGAGGCTAAGACAGAGAACTCCTCTTACAGTCCTTAAAGATGTAGTCTGTAAAGTTATGCAGCAATGCCTGGTAGATGACACACAAAGTATTAACAGAAATGGAAAGGGAAATAAAGACTCCTTTGTGACTCTATTAAATCTGCTCTTGCTCCCAAAGACTGACTTTCACTCCTCATCCCCTCGCTCTGCGGGGCTCAGAACAGCTTCTGTGCTAAGTCCCAAGACACACTACATGACTTGGCTTTTTAGACAGATACTAGCAATGCAGCAGCAAAGTGAATTTTGATAGTTATGTGAGAAACACAGAGACTTTGACGCAGTTCATTGCTGAGTGTTTATGGTGAAGTTTAAAGTATAGAAAAAGAAAATACTGCTCGTTTAATATAAATACTCAGACCAAAAAAATACAGGTAATATGCCCACAGCAGTAATGGCTTTAGACTGGCACAAATAGCGAGTGCTTTGACTGCAAAGATACTTTAATTACTCTAGCATTATTTTATAGAAAAGAAGTCTAAAGATTAAATTAGTACGCCCTTCAGAATTTAAAAGCTGATTACCTGACCCAACATAAACTGATTCAACGCATGTTAACTCCAATGACAATACTGTGAGGAAATCCAGAAGCATGTTCCCCCAACAGAGATCACTTTAAATATTTTTCCAGGTTTACCAGCGGGACTAACCGCTAAAACAGTCATCTGTTTAAGTCTACCTCATCTGATAGACTTAACCAATCCATCCTGAAACTTTATTTTAAAGCAGATGGTGACTTCATTAATACCTCTTGCAAATATTATATGGCAGAGCAAGACTAAACCGTATTCCTATACATATTACATATATAAAATAAGACTATTGCTACATTTTGACTGCATAGAAGGACTGTATTATTAGATACCTTAAATAGTTCCTGCTTCCAGGTTTTCATCTTCTTGGTTGATACTTGCCCCCATTTTTTTTGTCCTAGAAATAACAAGAGATATCCATATAAATATCGCTTTTCACATAACACTGCCAATACTGAGTATCACTCTAACAAACAAAACACTTAGGAAGAAGACATTATATAGTAACAACATTAGCATAACTAGTGTTTATATGCCCCCACTAACGTGGGGCATATAAACAAATTCCCCAGGTACTACATGCATGTATAAAAGTTCACATATGATTTGCCACACCTAAGTAGATAAAATACACTATCTGTTGTAAATAAATGTTATATGACTGCCAACAATTGCATGCTTGAGTAAGTCTAAATATACAGCATGTAAATATCAAAGCTTTGAGAAGTTCTTACCATCAGGCGTATTGTAAGTGAGAGTTTCCATGGAAACAAGTACATCATCTTCAAAAGGATGATTATACTAAACAAAAAAGGACCATTAAAGATTAGAATAAATGATTAAACCAATGCTTTAAACATGCATTTTAAGTATTTTTATTAGACAATGTTGCTTTGACCAAAACATTCAATTATAAGTATGCTGTTTTATTGGCTGAACTAGAAGTCAGCAATCTGGAAATATTAATTCTTAGAGGAAACACACTTATTTTAAGCATATATGTAAGTCATTCAATCTCAAGGCATAAACCAGTCACAGACAAAAGCTTTCAGAGAGTTTTATAAACTGATTAAGTTACTCTATTAGAGTTTCTTCTACACTTCCTCTATAGAGTCCGGTAGGAGTCACTTAGCCTAGACCTACAGCTCATGATGTGCAAAATTCCAGACCTGGCCTTTTGCCAGCACCAAGACATTAGCACAAAACATTTCCTTCAATGGTAATGTTGACAACTTCGAATAAAGACATGCATCTCCGGACAGAGTTTTATGGTTCCCACACCTTTTAACACAAAAAGGCTCTAAAGTAAGGATTCATGGAGGGAGCCACTCACTTCTTTCTGTAGTTTCATTGAAAATACTGGCTAATTTGGGTTAAGGGCACCATAAACACAACTTGGACTTAAAGTTAAGTCACTAATTCAATATTGGCAGTCCCGGATCCAGGTCTTACAGACCTATGTGAGGAGCTGGCTGTTTTCTAGCCAAGTCACAGCGGAGCACGGCTCAGCACAAAGTGCAAAGCTGCAAAACCCCGGGTGACAGCTGCTTTTGGCAGCCAGGAAAAAGAAGTTGTGACACCACAAGTAATCAGCTGCCAAGAGAAATCCGTTCCTGCATCTTAGAGCACAGACAGCAAATGGAACTTATCACTAATGACAATTGGGGACTTCGAGGTGGTCAGGCAGAAGGGGACCGGAGAGCGCTGCCCCTGCATGAGGAGAGGCGCTGAGTGCCTTCCAGAAGCCCGCACAAGCACATCCAAGCCCGGGCACTCCACAAGCCATTTCCGCAAAGTAAGCCGTAAGCAAAACTCGAGGCAGGCGAGCGAGGTAGGGCAGGGGGAGCAGCCAGGAGATCCCGCAGCGCTCAGCTGCGCGGCTGACAGGGCTTCCCCGCCGCCACCGCCTCAGGACGGCGACGGGAGCCCGGAACAGGCCCCCAACGGCCGGGCCTGTGCTTGAGAGCGGCTCTCACCCGTTCCAAGATGCGTTTGATGGAAACCACGAAGCGGGCGTTGCTCTGCCGCAGCCGCTCGTCCAGGTCCAAGGCCATGGCGAGCGGCCTGCTCTCCTCCGCGGCACTGGGGGACGGCGGGGGGCCCGCAAGCCCCGGCCGCCACCACTCGCTTCCACTCCCCCCCACGCCAATTCAAATTGCCTCACGTCCCGCGCCACTGCTTTCCGCCCCGCTTTCAGCCTCTGATTGGGATTTGATCACGTCAGTTCAGACGCCGCAGCCTATCCCAGTACGAGCTGGGGCGGTCTTCTCATTCTGAGTGGCTGCTCTGGCGGCTGAGAGCCCACCCTCTGCTTATGTCCACCCGCCTTGAAGCCCTCCCATTGGGTGCATTGAGTTGGACCCAGAGCAAAGTCACTATTCTACCTAGCAACAGTGATCGTCATGAGCTCCTATTGGAGCACCGGAGAGCGGCGCAGGTCGGGAAGGTGTAGACGGAGCTGTGTGAGGCGTTGCGTCTCGGTTGCCTTCAGCGTGAGCTGCCCTGGGAGTGAGGATTGGGGGGTTTGGTGCTAAATGGCTGCCATGAGTGTGCCTCCTTCCCGCCGTTCTGCAGCTGGCTTAATGGGGTTGCAGGCGTGCGGCTGCTGAGCAAGCGGGCTGGAACTGATGCTGCCGAGTTGCCTGCCCGCCAGCACTGAGATCTTGGGTATTGCCCCATTTTCCTCGGATACGCCTCAAGCAGCTGTTCCTTTTCAATAAATAAAGATGGAAAGATAAGATGTTTTCAGCGCATCACGTTCCCTGGGAGCTCCCGTTACAGGAGCATTTGTGGTTTTGCCAACGTAAAGACGTAAATGCAGTTTTCGTAATGGCTTCTTGTCTAAAGCTGATTTGTATTTATCCGCTTACCGTTTGTTGCTTCAGGTGAAATGGCAGAAATAAAGGAAAATACGGTTTCATCCATTTTTAAGCACTCTTTTGAGTTTCCACAGTTGACAAGTTCTTTGTTAAGGCTTTATCCTGTTTCTGGCAGGTCTTACCCTTTTTATGGTTCTGTATTAAAGGCCTTACCGTTTTCAAGGTATAGTTTCTCTGCCACCACTGCACGAACCCCTGAGCAAACCTTTTACAAGAGCAGTGAACCAGGAAAAGATGAGTGCGGCAGTTCAAAGGTGATGCACTTGATCCCGCTCCTACATTTGTTGCTCTCCTCCCACTGGGATGAATGCAGGATGCATCATCCAAGAACCAGAATCTCACCGATGGTCACCTAACTGCATATTCTTTATTTTCTTGATAGATTTGCAGAAGCTTTCAGCACTCCCTCTTGCTATTCATTTTGATGGAAGATATGCTTTGAATATATAAAAGCTTATTTAAACTTCCCAAGATGAAAAACAGAATCATAAATACCCTGAATAAATTAGATTCTATCTCAGACTGAGCTGACAAAATTGGTGGGCTTTCAGTAGTTTGAACCAAGTCCCTGTAATCTTTCTTTTCCCATGGGTAAAGAGGAATAATACTATTACTTTTACCCCCCTGAATACTGGAAAAATAAATCCTGTGATACTTTCAACATGGTCAAATATTGGGATAGCAGTATAAAGTTTATTAGTAGGTAAGTCTATATGCATTCAGGCCAAGCTTTACGTAATGTGGAGTAAGACCTGAAGCCCCACACATAAGGAATGATGAAAGGAAGTATTGGATGACTAACTATTCAGTTCTTCCAACAGAGTACTATTCCTATGATAAAAAAAGTAATAGAAGCATCATAAAGTTACTTGTGGGGAAAAAAAGCATCATAAAGTCTTTTTTTTCACTCTAGGATTTAGGGTCATCACAGCCTTCATTGTGGGGGTTTATGATCTCCTTGCAATGCTTTGATAATTAAAGAGTGAAATACAGTGCACAAATAGGACGAGGTTAATTGCTTTCACATTTCCTAGCTTAGGAGTCACTCACTTTCCAACTGCAATGTCTTCTAATTTCTTAAAATGTAATTTTATACTAGAAGTAATAGAAGCAGCCCAGACTTGTTCTATATTGGAGGTAATCACTAACATAGGAAAGCAAGGGTATATTCCTGTTATTTCAGTTTTATTGTTAGAAGGCCAGTCGTTCAGACAATCTATCCGGTAGTTGCTTCCAGCTGTTTTGAATTCATGCTTCGCTTCACTGGAGTGGCAGGAGAGCTCAATTGCAAAGAATTTCTTTTACCACCTGGGTGAGAAAATGAGAGCGGCATTCTGCAGTTGTGCATGACAGCTATGCTATACCTGTAGTAAGTGGTATATTTGATAAGGTGTAACCAAAAATATCAAACTCCATGACCTTAGGAATCACAAAGTCTACAAAGATTAGCTAACATTTTCACTCAGGGAATGCATTTATTCACACTGCACAGCAAAGTAGTGCATCAAACTGTCGACAAGCAAAAGAAGGGAAATGAGGAAGAACTGTAGTACTGAACCCTTGATGTTAAGGTCCCTATAGGAAACAGCAGCTATTATTTTTCTTATGTGACCAGAATGGCCTCTCTTTTCTTAGCACTCCTCTGTACTTCTTTTCTTTTTATGTCTGCTGTTTGCCGTCTCTTGGTTAGTTATTGAGGTGGTAAATTAACAGGGACTACTCATTTGTCTTGTGTTTATGCAGCACCTAGTGGAACAAAAGTCATTGCCTCAGGTTCTACTCCAGTAGAAATACTTAATAAATCATTAAAACTATTTCTGAAGTAACGAATAAGCTGAGTGCTGGGAGAAGTGTTTTGCCCTCATTTGCGTGGGGATGAATGGGTTTAAAGGTGTAATTGTCCTATGTGCCATGAGGAGGCATGGCTCTTGGACAGTACCAGTGGAGAGATGAAAATGTCCTGATCCTTCAGTCAGTACAAAGCCAGACTTCTGAGACTTCGCTCTTAGATAGGTTCTCACTCTTGCTCTGTCACTAGGACAGGGCAGACTGGTGTCAGCAGGAAATTTCCTATGGACAGCCAGCATCTTTCTAATCTTATGATTGAGTAAACAGTGAAAATTGTGCCATTTTTTACTATAAAAGAGAATATTGTTGATTGAGACTGCCCAGGGGGGGTCATGGAGGCTCCCTCTCTGGAGACATTCAAAACCTATCTGGATGTGTTCCTGTGTAACCTGCTATAGGTGGCCCTGTCTTGGTAGGGGCATTGGACTAGGTGATCTCCAGATGTCCCTTCCAACCCTACCAATTCGGTGATTCTGTGATGTGCAGAAGCACGGACTTTGAAGAAGAAAACTTCTTTGGTGCTTGCATAGTGCTAGAAGCTTGTCAGAAGAGTTAACCTCAACTTCTCTTTCATTAGTTTGGCTCATGGAAGAATAATTTGTGGGACTGAGTCGTGTGTGCATTGCTTACCCTGTGGTATACTGCCATATGTAATTGTTTTATTCATGGTGTTTATTTGTATTTGGAAAGGGCTGTGTCCTGTCTAGCTCAACACTTAGCCCAGCCTGAAGCTGTATTTTATCCCTTTAATCTTTTTATCACTTTTTTTATAAATCAAAACATCTGCACTAAGCAATCATTTTTGCTATTCTGCTCTGAAGTCTCTCCAGTCAGTCAATGTCTTTGAGTATGTAGGCATCTGGAATAGTAAATAATTTTCTGAAAGCAACCTCTGAAGAACCATATAAAAAGTGATTTACAGATCTATTCTCTGTAAATGTTGATCTTCAGATATAGCCAAAACATCACATTGACTATTGAAATGACAAACTCATCTCTCTTCAGTATATTTCTTCCGGATTGCATGCTGCTCTCACTCTTTGTACAGGGGAGTATGGAAGCATAGGATAACTGCTCTTTTCCAGAAATCCTTGCACAGCTCGGCTTGTGTCAAGTCAGTGAATATAATTAGAGATTCAGAGGCTGTAAAAACACACTGAAAGCAGAGGGGGGAGTAGCTGTAGGCATGCAGAAGAGCTGGCTGCCTATGGAAAAGGGAGCGTGAGCATCCCAGGAAAAATTAGTCAGCATAGACCAGGTGCTGCAGCAGGCGCTGTGTACCATTGCCTCTGTGAGGAGCCCTGCATTTCCTGCTCTCCTAGAGGCAGGACAGAAAGCAGTATTTTACTACTCACAACTCTGTCCAAAGTCATAAATTAGTTTCTTCGCATAAAGCAGTCCCTGTATAAGTATCTGTTAACCAGGCAACTGTTTCCAAACCTTATCATAATTAAACACACCCAGCCACTCCATAGCTCTGATTGTATAAAATGTAAAACAATGCAAAAATACCCAACCACGGTTGGCCATCAGGAAACCATCAAAAATCTTGCTCATCAAGCCAAACACTTCAGTGAGCTCCCAAACACAGTATCGTGCTGACAAGCATTGTTTAGCTCCCTACTTCTGAACATCATGTGCAGGCCTGATGGAAGGGGATTGGAGAGTGCTCTCAGGATGCATTTCCTGGGTCACTCGTTCTTTGAAGGCTGTTAATGGCCCTCAGTTGTTCAAGAGTATATATCATTTTCTGGGGGGAGTAATTCAATCAGTTACAGTCTAATCAGTCCTCTGCCAGAATGATCATTGCTATTTTCATTTATTTCCTGGTCTGCTGGGTCTGGCTGGGACAGAACTAACTTTCTTCATAGCAGCCCTGTGGTGTTGTGGTTTGGGTTTGTGGCTAAACCAGTGTGGGTGAGACATTAATTATGTGGCTATTGCTGAACAGTGCTTGCAAGCACAAGGCTTTCTCTTTTTTTCCCACTCTGCTGCTACTTTTCCCTGTCTCCCCATTCCCCCTCCAAGTGAGTATGAGTACCCTGGGGCTGTGCAAGAGACTGGGAGGAGGCAGAGCAGGACAGCTGACCCAAACTGACCAAATGGATGTTTCATGCCATATAATGTCATTTGTAGCAATAAAAACTGGGGCTGAGCAAGAATCATGGAATAGTTTGGGTTGGAAGGCATCTTAAAGCTCATCCAGTTCCAACACCCCTACCATGGGCAGGGACATCTTCCACTAGACCAGGTTGCTCAAAGCTTCATCCAACACTTCCTTGGCCTTGAACACTTCCAGGGAGGAGGCAGACACAATGTTCCTTGGCAGCCTGTTCCAGTGCCTCACGACACTTACAGTGAAGGTATTTTTTGCTTATATCTAATCTAAATCTACCCTCTTTCAGTTTAAAGCCATTGCCCCTTGTTCTAGCTGTACATGCCCATGTAAAAAGTCCCTCTCCATGTGTCCTGTAGGCCTCCTTTAGGTTTTGGAAGACTGTTTTAAGGTCTACCCAGAGACTTTTCCATGCTGAAAAAGCCCAACTCTCTCAGTCCATCCTCATAGGAGGGATGTTCCGCATTTGCCCTTCCTCTTCTCTTTCTTGTCTCACTGGAGTGTATGTGGTTGCTTGGCTGCTGGTGGGGCTCAATCCACAGCACCAGGTTATTTCTAAGACTTCCGATCACTGAAATATGTCAGACTGTAAGCTCATTTATTAAGGCAGGTCCCAAGTTCAACCACCATGTCTGTGAATAAAGGAACAAGCAATTACTAAGACAGCCATTATTTTGAAATGATCAATCCTTTCTTCCATCACATGTGGAAACGGAGAAGTTAGAACAAATGTCACTTTTTATCATTGAGGACGTAGGGTACAAAGCTCAGGAATTAGACCTAGTGGGATTGTACTAAAATTGAAGCAAAGATGAGAATTTCCTTGAAAAGGAATAAGCGATTCTTGCACCTTTCACTACTTACCGCTTTCCCCAGTTCTCAGCATCAGCTGAAACTGTCTGGATTGAATTTGCTCCAAACTCTTCACTCTTTACGGCATTTTGTAGAAGCGTTCCTTCCTGGATTGGCAAAGAACTGAGTGTCATGGATGTGCTGAACGAGTGACACGACTCAACATCATGCCTCTCTTGCACAGGTGTCAAACTGTTTCACAAAGCATAGTAAGAATTAGGAATATTGCTTGATAGATAGAAAACCCAAGGCACAGAACTAAGTGATTTGCACAAGATTACACACATGTCATTGGCAGAGCAGTGAACAGGCTCTAGGCACAGCCTAAATTCTACTCTACCATCCCTCTGCTTGACAGTATTAACATTTAAATAATCATAGCCGATTCCCCTTGGTGCTTTCATACGTGTCAGTATGGAAGGGTCGGGGTCTATCCGCAGGATGCTAGTCCTGAGGAGCACAGGTCTGCCTGTCATGTCCCTTTTGCTCTTCCTTTGAAAGAAAGGAAGCAGCCATTCCTCATGACCCCATCCGTTCCTGCCAGCTTGCACAGATAAACGATCACAGATACATTGGAGGTGATACCAAAGAAATATTTGCCTTTAAAAGAGGCCACTAAAAGATGTGCTGTAATCAGCACCTCACCTAACCTATGCCCTGCTTGAGCAGATTAAATTGGTTTAAAATGTTTGAACACAGTGCTCATTATGATCAATATCATTCTGTTGATCAGATCAGCAGGAGTGAAAAATAAAACCACATTTACTCAACAACAAATATTGGCAGCACTTCTGAAACAGGCCAAGGGCTTATTGAAAAGTATATTGATTGAGCCAAGAAAACATCAAGCAGTTATAAAAGTTTAATCATATTCTCATTCAAGCCTGCCTTCAGTGCCAGGAATTAAAATTCTCCCATCTCCCGAGGACGGAAGATGCATTTCCATAATGTTCTGTAACTTCCAACGCTTTGCATCTGTACTGAATGATGGAATTATTCACTGCAAATGATTTAGCTGAGATACATAGCCCTTTCTGCTGTGAGCGTACAAATTATGCATGAACAAGCTGTGATTTTTTGCATGTTTCTCATTTGCAATTGTTTAACAAAGAGCTGGGCAAACCAGAGTTAGCCCACAAGGTATTTTTGAAGTGGTCAACATAAATATTTAGACTGCATGATTCAACAACATATGCCTGGTCACTCAAACCAGGTGAAATGAAAATGGTTTCCTGGCTGGAAAAGGTTAAGTTCATTAAAAAGATGTGTCCATGTCCCCATTAGATAACTGCTCATAAACATACGCAGTTACCCGACAGAACTACTGTAGGCAGAGAGTGAGATGCCATTTTCAGAACAGTGCATTTTGACACAAGTGCTGTGGCAGCGTCTAGTTATTGGAGCTGAATGTGGTTAAAGAGCACGGAAAGAAGCTCGTGCTTGCCAAGAGAAAACAGGAAATGTTTTTTTCCGCACTGCAGTTCTGAAGATTCACACTTTTCTAAGCAAAATTCGCTCTGCGGAGAGCAAAAATAACAGAGCTATGCCTGAGCTATTATTCCCCAGTCCCCTCACCTTCCCTTCAACCCTCTGCTTCTCTTACATCTGTGACAAGCTTTATGGAAGTCAGGTGTTCCTGACTCTGTCCGGTGCAGGGAGATGCGAACATAGCAGGGGCAGCAGTATCTCTGCTGGCTTCCAAAAAGCTGGGACTGCAGCATTAGTAAGGGCAGTAGGGTTTCATAGGACATGGACACCCACTGTTCACACCTGGGAGCCCTCAAACACACTGCTGTATTCTCAAGGAATTTTGTATAGTAGGTACCTGGCTAAGTCAGAGTTATGTGACATATACTCTCACATGTTATAAACTTGCCTTATATCCTACCCAAAATAAGGTGTGCTAGGGATCCTTCTCCCATTGCAAAGCTCATCAGAATTCATGGCTACAAACAGGATCAGTGGGTGTCATAGATTTACAGGCATGTCTAGCGTGTCTCAGACCTCTGCCTTCTGACCACTGTGATCTGTAAAGCGCGGAGTTAAACGCATCTGGACTCAGGCTTCAATTTCCTTTGTCTGTCTTACCCCTCCTGAGGTACAAACGACAGTTGCATTGGTGCATGCAGTACAGAATTTATGACCTTCTTCCTCTTTCTTGCCTCCCACCCTTTAATTGCTGCGTTCTGTGTGATCTCTTCAAGGAAGTGAGAAGAAATTTCATACGTGAAGGCTTTAAGATAGGGTTTGTGTGAAGTTATCTGGAGGACTGGGTTGCAGAAAAAAAAAGTGAAACTCAAAGTGGATCAATAAAGACCTGATTGCAAGTGCTATGATAGAAAATAAAATACTGTGATGGACTGGTGGGGGTAGCTTGAGTAGAGGTGGATACAAGTAGGAGCAGGGCCAAGAGGAACAAGGAAAGCCTTGAAAACTTGCTTGAAGCATCGACAGATGCAAGCAGCGTGTGTGCTTGGAGGCCCTTTTCTCAAAGCAATAAGGAAGAGTTACATCCAGAACAAAACCCATAACAAGAAGAAGATTTAAACCAGTTCTTCTCCCAGTCTACCTGTGAAGGAAACAGTCAAAGTGACAAGTCCAGGGCACAGGGCTCTGCAGAGCAGTTGTGTCCTGAAGCGCCTTGCCTGTATCCACTTGTCCAATCTGGCATCTAACACTTACGGAGTCATAGTACAGTACCCCTAGCTCCACGTGCTGCACAAGCCAGGACAGTGCTTCCTAATGGCACCTATACTTAAAAATACCCCATGTGAGGATACGTTCCCAGTCTCCGCTGTTTTACTGTGGTTCTTCACACACTATCCAACACCCCTAAGCTGCCTGTGCTTATTGTGTGACTCTGAGCTGTATGTGTGTTCACCGTGCTGCTCTGACAAGCTGAATGTTGTGCTCCCCATCCCTTAACCTAGTATGTAGAGCAACACACATCAGCGTGCTCAGTCAAACTAAAAGATTCGGTTTGCTTTTTGGTACAATACACCCATATAATTTAGAAAGGAAAATAAAGTATTGCTCTGCACTTTTTTCTGCCTTACTTTTATGATGCATGAGGTTAACATTTATTTATTTAGACATTTGCCTGTGTTTAGGCCCTGGTAAGATGGACCCAGACCTATACTGTGAGATCATGTCAACAAGGAGAAGGGTGTTGGGAGAGAGCAAAGGAGCTGCTAATCAAATGTTTGTATCTCTTGCTTATATATTTTAAAGGCGATACCATACATACATGAGCAGCATGTAAGGAAACAAAAGCTGATCAGGGAGTCACTTACAGGTCGAAATTTGGGTTACTTTTAGAGTGGGAATTAGAGCTGAATTTATATAGCTCTTTGTCTCTGGTCTCCATCTTACCATGGAGGTTATAGTGAAATTGATTCTCAACAAAACCTCCTTTAAGGAAATCTTGTGTTTATTCGGGCTTCTCTATCTCTGCACTCTTTTTAGTATCACAGAAACATGTTGAGATGGATCTGTAGCCAAAAACTAATCTCATAAACTCCACAAACACTAACTAACACCATCTGTGGGAATTTTTACTGCAAATTACCACAACATGTAAAATGCTTCTTTTGGTCTGATGAGCAGAGCCTCATCATGGGAATAATGTCATAAGGCCTCCTTGCACAATGGCTCTTATTTCCAGATGTCACTTTTTTAGACATGTAAGAGAAGATGCTTTATTATATGTCTCCAGTAAACAAGAAAGTTCATCTTCTCAGTGCGCCCTGAACGTCAATGAAAAGCAGAAGTGAAGGAAATCAAAATAAGCAGCAGGAGTAGCGCATCTGTGAGTAAACAGTTTCCTCCAGCACAAAGCTACTCCCCAGATGCCAGAAAGCCATTTTTATCTGTCTCTTCCTGCTTGTTCTCAGGCTCTGACTCCCTCTCCCTCAAGCTTGCAGTAGTACTTTGGACAAGTAAAAGAAAGAAGAAAGAATTTGGATGGGAAAAAGCCCACCTCAGCCACAAGCAGTCGCAAACAGTGGGAATGATTAGACAGACATGGACAAACAACCCATCATACTCCGTTCCTGTCTGATTTGCTTGCTCATCACATAAAATATTCCCTGCTGCCAGCAAATGGACTGGCTGGCTGCAAATATACTTTGCCATCACCACTTTCAGGAGAAACTGGGGTGGGGGGGGGTTATAGAAGGATTTGCTTTAAGGATTTCTCTTCCATCCGAAACAACAATGTAGTTTATTTGTTGAGCCATTTCCCCCAAATTTTGAAACGTGCAGGACAGTAATTTCTCACATGTCCTCTCTCACTTTCATCTGTCTTAAGACCATTGATCAGCATTTCTCTTTAGTCCAGAAAATAGCTTCTTGCCTATTGTGCACATTTGGCTTCTTCTCAAGAGACCTGGAAGTATTTGTCCCTTTTCCTGGACAGGAGGCAGAGGAGGTGAAAGCAGAACACATCCTGTACCTGAATGGGCACAAATGTGCTTTCTGCAATGATCAAAACCACAAGGGACTACCAAGTTAAGATTTATGACTGTTCCCCAGAGGCATTTACTAACCCTAGCAAGCAGAACACATACTTCTGGGAGCTTCCTTTTTTAGGGAGTAGCGCTATGCCTTTATTTTGCTTGATTATTTGTGTCTGCTTTAGATGGTAGATCTGATCCGGTGTGCTGATCTTCTAGTACGAGAGCTTCCACTTTCCACTGACTGTCTAAGGAAAGCCAGTTCCTAACTTAAGTGCTTGGAAATCTCACGGCCTTAGATATTAATTAAAAAAAGACTGATAACGAAAAAGCTTGGATTTTTCTTT
Organism: Psittacus erithacus; assembly: GCA_009867235.2. Taxonomy (NCBI): domain Eukaryota; kingdom Metazoa; phylum Chordata; class Aves; order Psittaciformes; family Psittacidae; genus Psittacus; species Psittacus erithacus. The sequence goes on from WYDI02014580.1 coordinate 29,909, forward strand.
TTTGTGTGTTTTTTTCCCCTGTGCACTTTGAAGTTGGAGGGAAGAGCCCAAACTCCCTTGGAAAATGGGAAAAAAGTATTCTGCTTGGAGGTAGTTCCGGTCATAAGTTCTAGTTTGTGTTTTGTGAGCTCTTTGATGTTCACTATTTATGGGATGTTGCTGGAAGTCATTGCAGTACTTGGAAGATGACTAAATTATTATGATCCTCACCAGAAGTTGATTGCTAGCTGACACTGCCATTAGAGGCTAAGCTGGTGAACACAATATCAAAGGGAAGACTGAACTAACTGAGAAATAAGTGAGGGCAAGGGAATAAAGATATGAGAACCTTTAGTATAATAAAGGAAGAATGAAAGAGCAATAAAAGCCGATTTAATTGCAAATGTTCAACTTTTTCCTCTTAAGTGTTAGCAGCTCTTTAAAAGTGAGCAGTGTTTTAAATCTGGGGGGATTTGAAATCCTCCAGGACAAAAGCAGTTTGTCAAATATTTGTAACTTAAATAAAAAGAGGAGGAAAAGCGCAAACTCTTTCTGTATTGTGCAAACTCTTTCTGTATTGTCCAGAACCATTAAAACTATGTGCCAGAGGTATGCCGCCAGTGTAATAAACCCCATCATTTTTATTGCTTTGGGGATGGGGATGGAAGGAACATGCCAACAGATGCTAAGAATGAAAAGCTGTGCCTGAAGCCTGATGGGAATTTAGTTTATTTTGATACACTCAAAACTGTGTCAACCTTTTCCATGCATATTTCATTGGTTTTTAAAAGGGAAATTATCATGGGTCTAATACATTGCTACTTGTATTTTAAAATGCTTTCAAAATACTAATTTTATTCCTTCTCTATGCCCTTCTGCAGTAGGCCACAGAAATACTGTGCTGCATAAATAGTTAATAAGACTCTGAATTATACGATATATTTGGTATATGAATGATTTTGATATGTTTCTTAGATGTTAGCCTGAAGAAATTCTGTTCTGGTTTGCAGTCAGTGCGATCATTGACTCATATGGGACCACAGGCAATCTGTAAGTCCACATTCATTTATCATTCTGAGTGTACTTTGAGTGTAAAGAAAGGTGGAGTTTAAAAGACCTGTAATTGCTATAGGTTTTCAAAAAGCCAGAAGACTGGATGGAGCATGGGATAGGAGAATGGAATGCCAACTGTATTCTCTTCCTATCAGTTGCTCAGACTCAGCTGTGAAAAACACTTCTGTGTATCACTGTCCTTCAGAGGGTATTTAGTGACCTGTGAGGAGGAAATTACTGTGATCTTAAAGAAACAGTTTTCCACAGCATGCACAATTCTGCATGCCAACACATGTGTTGGTACCTTGTTATCTTAGAGAGCTAATGAAAATAATCTGGAGAGGAGCAATGGAAGGTACATTTGTTATTCTGGGCTGTTGAACATCCTCTGTGAAGGCACAGAAGACAATTTGAGTGATTAGTTCTCCTGGTACTTGAGAACTCGGGTTCACCAGGAGTTTCTTTAGGAAGAAAAAACTGCTTATCACTGTTATTATCACTGTTTCAGGTTTCTTATTTGTAACATTGCTAATCTGAAGGCAAGCTTACTTTTTCTCTTTGTTGCTGAGACAGGGAAACCATAATGTCCCTTTCATGGGACCTGATCTCCTGTCCCTCTTCAGGTTACTTTCCCTGGTTCTTTTACCCTATGGTTTTCTTGGGTGCTCTGTGACTCCACCCCATCTGCTGTCCCAGTCTCTCCAGTATTCTGCATGGGACATGGGTTAATCTGTGGGTTTTGTAAACAGTGTGGCTTTTTACCAGAAAACAAAAGGAGGTAATTTAAGGACAGTTAGGAACTGTTTAAAGACAGGGACTGTCACACTAATTACCTGTAGCTGTTTGGACGCAATAAAAAGAACATAAAGTCATAAGGATTTCTTAATGGTAAAAGAGCTAATATGAGAAGAGATTCTACCAATTACCTTGTTGATTGGCAAAGCTTACAATCAAAGCTGCACAGAGTGACCTCGAAACCTGTGATTCTTTCCAAGGTGAATATGGTGACAAAAAAGATTAACCATTCTCAGTGCACATCGATCTTAATTAAAGCCTATCCCCCTGTGGTGACGGTATAGGCAGCCCAGCTTCCCCAGACACCACATCAATCTTGTTGACAAAGACACTTCCGGAGGACATGTGCTAGATTTTTTCTCTCCCATGTGGGGCTTTAAAGCAGAAGCATTCCTGTGGGCTCTAGCAGCCCCCAGGATCACTGGCTCAGCACTGCCCCTTAACCACTAAAGCATTTCCTAAGGTGTGTACATACCATGAGCTGACACCAGGCTTTCTTTTCCCTTTTATGCTATTAAACTAGCCATAAACATTCCAGTAAGGTCAACTTACAATATACCTTTGTGAGTAGAAAGCATCTTCAGCACAATGAAGGGCAGCTTCATGTTGTTTCAGAACCAAACTTTGGGAGGATCACACTTAAAAGGTTTTCCATGGGCCACCTGATTTCACTGATACACTTAATGAGCAGCTGGCAAATTTGGGAGAATGAGACCAATAGAAAATTGCGACCATAATGCATTTACCTCAAGCAGCTGTGTATCAAATTGTGCTTAAGAACTTAAAGGAAGTTCATATTACTCAACTTCTTGAATCGGTATTGAACTCCTGAATTGGTATTTCACTTCATATAATTACAACTTACACACAAACATTAGGCAAATTTAAATGGAAATAGTCTCTTTAAAATCCCTTTATAAAATACAAGGGGTGGTGTACACAGATAGCAGTCATTTTTCAAAGTCCATAACTTCATTAGCTTAAGAGCAAAAATCCAAAACACAGCTCTTTCCATGCACTCAAGTTGCTTAAATTGGACCATTCTGAAGGACACCACCCTCATGGGATCTAAATACAAAAGCATTAGATGAACAAAAGTGACTTTTTGAAGTCTGGGTGTGAGAAAACTGGTAGTGGCAATGACATATTAATGTGTCAATGATGAATAAATACAAAAACTTAAAACTTGAACCAGCAGCAGTCTCATACATCATTCTCTTTCTTTTTTTAAAGGATATAAAAGATTAAAATGTCAGAACTATAATGTCAGAACTGTTTATAATGTCAAGTGATGCATGTTGCATACTTTTAGTATATTCCATTGATCAAACCGAATTCTGGGATAATAATTGCAGATGATGAAGCACATTTCGTGTGCAAATGGACACGGATTTGAAGTGAATTTGGAAGAAAAACGTTTTCATACTGAAGTCTTAATAATTGTTTTATTTCAACCTGCACTGATCCATGCACAAATTATTTTGCATATCGCTGATGCTCCTAACAATAATTAATATTAGTGTGATGCCTGCAGGCCACTGTCAGCCAGGGAGAATTTATGATATAATGTAGTAATCTGATAAAACTTGTTGCAGACTTGAGAGAGAATCAGTCCCAACAGAACCTGAGAGAACTACAGTTTTCCTTTTGCAGACAGTTCATGCAGCTCTGTTTCAGCTCACAGGATTAATCTCGTTATTTATAAAGTAAGGTTGAGTTGGTTTTATCCTGGCTTCCTAAGAAAATTAGGCATATGTGATCATGCCATCTGTAAATGCCTGCTGTGTACTGCTAACAGCTACCACCTTCAGAGGCAATTGCAGCCCAGTTCGAAAGAAGGTAGAAATCTCAAAGAGGCTAAATTGCTAAAAGCTTTTGCCCAGGTGACTGGACAGGGCAAAGATACCTGAAGTAGCACTCCCTGTCAGGGAAAGGCAAGAATAATTCAGCTGTTAAGACAGTCTTTTTGGCAGAAGCCAGCAGTCCCATCAGTAGGACAAGTCTCTATACCTCTTACCTTTTTTCTGATGCAGCTGTGGCAAAAAGCTCAGTGGAGACTAATTGTTTTGAAAAGGAGAGCATACAAATCAAAGAACACAAATCTCTGGGAAACCAGAGTGCTTACAAAATAATTTGGCTTCAGCAATTCTTTGAACTTCTAATTTTACTCTACAAAAATAACAGAATTTCATTCCAGCACTTTTATAAAAGGTTAATTTAAAAGAACAGTGGCTGAACCCTGCCAAAACCATCAAAACATCATGTTATTTTAATTTAAAGATGTAGTAAAATCAAAAGTGTTAGACAGCTTGATAAGGAGGATGCACATCTTGGGAACGTTAAGGTGACTGAGGTGTTAGCCAGCGAACTTGCTCCAATTTTGAGTACTGATTAGAGCAATTGTTAGGTTAATGCAAACCAGGCTGCATTCTTAATTGATTTGGATACAACACAGCTCTACCTAGAAGATGATGTCCACACTTTAGATGGTAGGTTTAAAAGCCTGTCCTGAAAAGGAGAAATTTATTAACTCCATGTCTTCTACAAAGATTGCATTTTGTGGTATTTTCATGATTTTATTGATTAGACTGAACAGTGTTCATAGAGACCAAGTTATTTGTACTGCGTCAAATAGCTTTTCTAGTATACGTGCGCCTGTCACAGTCATTAGTGAGGGAAAGAATAAAGAGAATAAAAGGAGAGATATGAAATCAAGAGTGAAAGTTATTACTCCTGGAGCAGGCTGCTCAGTTTTGCCTGGGCAGGCTTTGATGACATCAGGCTCTTGAACGTATCACATATTATCTTCCTTGGAATGATGACAGAGATGCCACTTGTGTCACTGGGTCCTTCAGATGCTGTGTCTCCTCCCGTTCTGTATGACTTTGAGTACGTTGGAAAGGTCAAAATTTTTTGTAATCAAATCCATTAGGTCCTCGTCTCTTTCCACACCGGTGATAAACTCTTCTAAAGTCAGTTCCCCTAAAAGGAATTCACATTCTCCTTAGGAACCAAGAAACCCAGCAATCACTCTCAATTCAGCACAAGGCCATTCTTGCCTGATTGAATCCCTCAGGAAGGTTCTCCATTCTGTCCTGATAGGCAAATGCAGGAAGAGTATTTGCTAATGTTTTCCCACTTTGCATCAGATCCTAGAACTCAGACTCACTTTTTTCTGTTAAAACAGGTCAAACACAGCTTTCATTGAAGTCCAAGACAACTGTGAGTACTCAGTATCTGTGGTGATGCACACGTGAAAAAGGGTGCTAACAAAGCCTTGTATCAAGGCTGAATTTAGCTGTATGGACCAATTCCCACTAAGCTAACTGGAATTTAGCTTATACCTAATTTTAACAAAAATTAAGGGCATGATTTGTTGGGGATTACCAGGATTATTTGGAACCATGATAAAATATAGGCAAAAAAAAGTCTGTTAAGTGTTGTGATTACATAAATTCTTGCAAGCAACTGAAATGGTCCTTTGAAGTGTGGGGTTTTTATGCCAATGGCAAAATCAGGCAATACCTTGGAATTTACAAGAAAACTATAAGATATTGAGGAGCAGGAATGTTGTTCAACATTCTTCCTGGTTTCCTACTCTCTTCCCTGTCAGCAAAGGCAAGGGCCACTCCTAGGCATGTGTCTGCTTGTGTAGTACACAGGAATGTACGTAATTACCTGTTTAGAAGTTACGTTTACTGCGATTATTCCAGTGATAACTGTTTTTCTCTGAGAGGGGAAACTTGGTTGAATAGGAACAGCTTAATTCTTCACGCAGAGAATGGTTTAAAGTTTCTTGTTAAAATCACAACAGTGAATGATTTGTCACTGAAATAAGAAATGACAAGGGGCCAGGCAAAGAGGAAAATAGTTGGATGAGTTGAGTTAGGGCCCCAGGGTGCAGGGGAGCAGCAATTCAAGTTGCATGCACTTCTGGTGAATACTTACTTAAATGACTTTAGTCTATTTTTGGATTTAAGTACTCCTCAGAGGTTTTTTTGTGTTTTGGTTTTTGCCCGTGGCAACCTCGGAAACCTCATCTGAGATGAAAAAGGAAAATGCTCAGCATTTGAAAAATGTGAAAACCACTTTCTACATGGGCAGTAAAGGTTGCTTCCTTTTCAGTCCTATGGGTCATCACTGCACTGGTGAACAGGCTTCAATACACACTACTGAAGTGGAAATACATCATTTGACAGAAATCCTGGCTGTTAGCCCTCAGGGAGAGGAGTAAGACCCTCTCCAGGGGCTGGCATGTAGTGCCCTGAGGATGTTTGTGCTTCCCCTTTCAACACCAGTTCCCCTATAACATCATCCCAGGAGCAGAAACAGAACGAACCATCTCTACGCTTGTCTGAGCCCTCCTGCTTTTGCCACTTATCCCTCTGATCTCTTCTATCCCCAGCACTCCTCTTGTTTCCCATCTCCTTCCTTCTGTATTGCTTTTGACTGAGGTCTTTGGCTGGCTGGGGTTCCTGGCCTCATCAGATGTACACGCTGCATTGTTTTTGTGTGTATGCAGGTCAACTGGTCTTGAATTCCCTCCTCTTGACCCCAGGCTATATATTTCGAAGTACCAATACCAGCGTGCAAGCACACCAAATCCACTGCAGTTACCAGTGAAATGTGGTTACAATGGCATACCCAGACTCATTGCAGCTGTGACAGGTCTCAGATTTCCTTGAGCTAATGAAAATAAATCGCAAAGCCATTGGGAGATTTGTTTTAAGAATTGCTCCTGACAAGTGTGGGATTATTTCTTGTATTTTAATGTGCGGAAGGACATTGCAACTTATTTGTCTGTTTGCCCTTTTCTTTAACGAGAAGCTACAAGGAGCTTAAACTGTGCTACAAGAAAGTAGCACAGTTTAAACTAAAATTGGTGAAATTTGTCCCATTCCCCGGGTGACGCTAGTCCTGCTGCTTTGAAGCCATTTAAAAAATGGAAAGCAGTTTGAAATGGGAGTATTATGAAGAGAGATTGAATAATTCATGTTCTGGCACTTCATTGCTAAAATGTAAGGCACATGAGTTATTTTTTCAGCTGATGGTCTAGCTCAGGTACAGTTATTGGCGGTAAGCATATGGTCAAAGGGGGAGTCAATATATGAATAACCACAGAATTTGGGTTAGGCACTAGATTATGATTATATGTTCTTTGGAGTCCTTTGGTTATTTGGCTTCACCCAAAAGATGAGCCAAACAGGTGGGGAAAAAATCCTCCATGAGTTGTTCACATGCACCACAGCATCACTGCTTGGCCTCTGATTATATATCACAAGCAGCTATTTTAAAAAGTAACCTTAATACACCAAATAAGATCAGAAAAATGACCAAAAACCAAGAAAAGCACCCCAGATTCCTCACCAGGTGATTTTGCTCTGTGATGCTTTCCTAGTAGTCCTAATTTGTCAATGACTGCAGTAACTGATGTAAAACACAATTGCCAGTGGAAGGAGAATTTTCATGACTAGAAGTATGAGGGAAGACATTCACATGTGCAAGCGTTCTACTAGAAACAACTCTGAAGCAGTGACTTAAAGTTTTGGTTTCCAAATGCAAGTCCAACTGGCTCAATGTAGTTATCTCGAGAAAAACCAGTAGCCTGTGTTAACAGTCAGCCTTCAAGGGACATTAGTTGGTTCTCTGATCCACTTTAGAGAGATTAAGCCAACAGAAATACACTAAAATAACCCCCTTGATCGCACCTTTATTTTTCTGTGCAATCACAGTACTGGCATTTTGGATGCACAGTCCAAGACCTTCATGTTTTAGCCCCAACTGCATGTAACTCCTCTGTCAGCTTAATAGAGACAGTTGATTTGTTTACACTTCACTGTAAAGCTGAAGTAATATGGGTAAAGAACACATTCAGGAGTTCTGTTAATCTAATCCAGTCAATCCTTCAGTAGAATGTTCAGCTCCCATCTTGATCCCACACTTCCTTATGGGGGAAAATCCCCATCAGTGCCAACAAAACCTAAATTCTTACCGTCATTGTTCACGTCTATCTTCTGAAATACTATGTTTGTGAACTCTTCAGCAGACATGTCCGTGTGGCCATTAATAGCTTGGATAGCCTGAAGGCAGAAAGGGAGAAAGTTAATTCAGACTTTTTTCCTCATCAAGTTGTGAAACCAATACACTGGCAACTGCAGGATGTGCGATGCGGCTCTTTAGCTCACCAACCCTCTCAAAAATCGCTAAATAAGTAGCTGTTTCACGTAATGAGGATTGGATATGTAATTAACATAACATGGCCTGAAGATTACAAGTGAATTTCTGTATCTCTGAAGGTCTTCTGAAAACGTGTGGCACCTCTGCTCTGCAGTACACTTTAGATTCCACACCGGCATTTTTATCTGGCCCTAGAGAGTTCTGTGTCTTTGGAGAGGGCCCTACGGTCTCTGTGATTTGAGTATTGTTTTTCACAGCTGAAAGCACATACACAGAAAGCTTAAGTAATTTTTCTAGTAAGACATGTTTAACTTAGTAATCACAAATAAAGTCAGATCAGCAGACCTGGATGTTGAGAGGATTTACTTGCCCTTCAAATAACTTAAGAAAATATATATGTAGAAATACACATGCATATATGTTCCGTAATGGGCATACTAGAGAATTTTTTTATCTCTACCTGAATGATCCTGAGATTGTGTTGTGTAAGATAATTCCCCAGTTGTGCCAGTTGTTTCTTTTCAGTATTCCTGATATTACATTAGAACTCATTATATTTAAATAGTTAAATCTGTTCAGCACCGATGTGGAATTCTTGACCATCACTGTCTTGATCTTATTTTGCACAAATGAGTTCCAGAAGGCAGCAAGAATTTTACACAGAATTTTACATAAACTTGTTTGTATCAATAACTCATACTTTACATACTTTGATGTTTTCTATGTCTCACCCTCATGCAGTCTTTAGAAGAAACTTACAGCTCTGCCACAGTTAAATCTGTTGTAGTGTTAAGAGTAAGGCAGGTTCCTGAAGTACTTGAATCACTGACTACCACAGAATCACCTTAAATAATAAACTACAATAACTGGGCTGTTAAAATGCATTAAGAGGGTGCATATTTGTCTGGAAGGAATTTTGATGGTTGATAATAATCTATTGGTCCAAAGTTTGCATAGATGTGTGGAGAGATGAAGATTTAATAGGACTTGTGTGATTTAAATTAATGTCTCAGATATCATGTACGTTGTTGAACAAGCCTAGGTCAAATGACTTGGGCAGGTATAAGCTGAGGTTCTTGTATCCCAAAAGAGAAGAAAACACATAGATGTGTAAACTGATTTTAAAAACAGGTAAGTTGAAAAATAAAACTTTACATTAAAAGTATTTTAATTCTCTTTTCGGGTAAAGACGAAGACAAAACAGTCACCTCATTGCCACTGGGTGAAAAAATATGGAGAATATCTGCAAAAGAAAGATGTCATTAGTCTTGAGCGAGGAGAAATCTGAGAGCTGCAGCCTCTCCTACCTTTAGAAAGCTGCCCTTTAGAAGGTGATGCATCAACTCTATTTGTAATCCTGTGGCTTCATGTGGCTCCAGTTCCTTTTAAACTGGGCAAGCTCTTGAAAGTCTTTAACAGCGACTAGCCAGGCACCCCCAGAGAATTCAGGGATTTGTTCCTTGTTATATATGTATGTTCCTTGTTTATTATGACATTAAATCCCTATTTAGATTTTGTCCTCCCTGCAGCCAAACCTTGGTCTGTAATGAATCCTGAACATTTAGGGAGCAGTATTAAGTCATTCATATATGCGAGGAACCCTATAATACCTTTTGGATGAAAGCAGCTACCGAAGTGCAAAGTATTATTTCACTAAAGCACATTGAAAACTACAGAAATAATTTTAAAGAAAGAAATGCACTGCTTTGGTTTTATGGGTTTGAAATGGACCCATTTTCTGCAGAATTTTCTGCAATATTTGTATCCAGATATCACTGCATGATTTAATGGGAAAATTAAATTTCCCCAGCTGAATTTTACAGTAGGGGATCATGGCATTTGTAGTAAGAAATCTAAAAGCCTTTCAAAAATTAAAATATTAAAATATTTTGATGACATCTGTATTGTTTCTTGCAGCAAGTTCTGTTTGAGAAGCCGGTCTTGCACAACAGACTGGCATAAACGCTTTTTAACCAGCTGTTTTATTCATTATGCTATTTCAGTTCTACCCTGCGTTATAACACGGTTTATCACAATAATGTCTCTACTGTTTCTAGTTTTCCACTTTCAGTAAAGAATTATATCTGTAGAGCTATGGTACTTCTTAGAGATGTTTACTTCAGTAAGCAAGAAACTAATGGCAGGAGCGTCGCTAGTCAGAACAATTCCGGTTTTACAACTGTAAAACATTAGATAAAGTACAGACAATCCACTTACAACACATGATGAACCGCTGCTTCAGAGGCTATACACTATGTCAAATGCTCTTGCTATTGGTCATAACTCGCTTACCGTGAATATGCTTACTAGTTCTTTTTTGTCAATACATCCATTTCCATCAGCATCATATAGCTTAAAATACCATTTCAATTTCTGGTCAATTTTCCCTCGTATAACCAAATTTATTGCAGCTATGAACTCCAAGAAGTCTATAAATCCATCCTAAGAGAGAAAGAGAGAAAAACCTATTTAACAACGTTTGTTTTCTGTTCATTCTGGCAATTTCACAGAAACAGGTCATGAAATTCACTATAATACACACTGAATTGTAAAACACCTTAACACAAAATTTCTTCTGTGGTGTTTAAAAAGGACATGCTCAGCTGGAAGCACTGTAGGAAGGGGTATCAGCACAGATTTGTTCTCTGAAGGCTGGGGCAGTGAGGGTGAGGGGCAAATTTGTTCTGAACAATTGTAATTGACATTTTTTTGAGGAGAAGAGAAAGACTTCCACATGTGAAAAAGGGGAGTCTGGGATATGTGGTTTGGTGCTAATGCGATGTCTGCAGCAAAGTTGCTTGTGTTCATATGGGTACTGCAGAACTATAAATGACTTCCAGTGCAACAGAGCTGTTCCAGGTGTTATCCATCTGAGAGATCATGTAGTAAGTGTTGTACATGATAGCCGATAGCCTGGCATGAACCCCAGGTACTGTGGTTTATCCATATAAACATCAGGTCTCTCTGACTAATGCATTTTGCATGGGATATAAAGCCTGCAAGTCATCAACTGGTTTCTAAATAGTGAGGCTCTGGGTATATTCGTAGGGAAACAGTATTTCAGATCAATTTAATTCCTATTTTCTGCTTCCTTCTCTGAAGCTACTGATGGAAGCCTGTCAAGGGCAGGCCTCCATGGTTGAGTTCCTCTGTGTTCTGTAACAGTGTGGTGAGGATGGAAGAAACAGTTGCTGAAGTTGAAGAGTATTTGCTCCAACTGTTTCTCATGTGCATATAAAAATAATTAACAGCTGGTAAATTTAATCTTGTGATCTTCGCGTTGGTCAGAATCCAGTTGCTTGGAAAACCTTGGAGAGACTGTCATGAGTTTCAGATGGTCTGTGAGTGAGAAGGTTGGATGAGTATCTAATAGGTTTAGCATGTTCCTTATTTTTATTGTCATATATCAAGTGTCTTGCCACTTGAGGTTTTGCAGTCAGCAGGCATTAATCTGTCCTCTAGACTGTACTAAGGTAAAGGAAAAGAAGCTCTGTAGAGGTGCAGTGCAACTCACTGCCACTCTTCTAGTGCTTGTTTTGGTTTATGTGTAAGGCTGTTTAGCAGAGTGGCACCCAAGAGATAAATCCAATGTTTCAAACACACTGGATTCAAGGTACATGCAGAAATGATGTGTGTGTGTAACTTTTGGGGACAGATTCTCTGTGTAAGTTCTGCTGTAGTTGCTGGATTTGCTCTCATTGCAATAACAGCAAACACAGCAAAGGCAAAGACACCATTCAACCACTGTTTGGGATTAAATGAAATTTAGCAGTACCTACATGCAGTTTTCAAACACGATTAGGTGCAGCATTAAAAGCAGATGCTTTACCAAAAAAATGACAGATCATGTACCACAAACTTAATGCTTTTTTTTGGCACACCAGCTGGAATTTCAATTTTACAAGTATGATTTCAAGAAGCATCTCATCAAGTATTTCACTGGAGGGCAAGGTTCATTTTGCTGATTACATTTCCATCATCTGATTTGATAGATCTATTAAGAATGTGGTTAGATGCGTTTCACATTGCTGCTTTTTTATTGCATTTCCAGTACTTATTGAATCTACAGATTAATTTTAGGCTTGCTGGATGCCCATGACCAGATTAATTTTCTTCTTTCTCCCTTATATTTCACTTTGGATCTTGGAAAATGGTATTTTGTTTGCTTTCTTTTTTCATCTTGGTTTCACTGTTGGTACTGTGACAAAATATCAGAAGTTTGGACAAGGTAATAATCAGCTTAAAGTATTTGGGTATGTAATTCTGATCTGGTGAAAGGGACTGAAAACTAAGGTCAAAAAGCTTCCACCTCTGAAAAACACCTGAAACTAATTGTAGTTGCCAGGAAAGCCCCAGCCACATTCTATAGACATGCAAGGACCACCAGCGACATGTTAACTTCACCAGGAGCAGAAACACTGAGAAGGAAGACAGGTTCATCTATCTGATGTGGAACCAGAAGTGTTGCACAGAAGCATTGATGGAAATGTTCTGGTTTTCTACAGCAAAAAACATACGTTGTGGGAAGAAAAAATGACATTATATAGAAGGCCATGGCGATCTTTCTACATGTACACAGAGCTTTCTCAGGTAAATACTGTGCTTTTTGCAGTAGCATTCAACAGCCCCAGAATAGTACATTAAATGATTAAAAGAATCATAACAGTAACGTATGAAGATCATTCTGTGGTTCTGGGAGTACAACAAATAATACAGTAAGTGTATGATATTATTAAAACAACATTGCTGTTCTGATTTACCCATCTGCTGCTCTATACCCATTCACAATACAAGTATGTAGGTAGGTCCTTATGTGTCTCCAGCATGCACATTAAAGTAACCATTGAGCATGAGGAAGTCAGTAATTCACAAGCAAAAGGCTATCATAAAAATAATAAATTATATCATAATAAAATAAAATAACCCCAAAAAACAAAATCCCAAACCAAAACCACAGCAACATAATAAGCTGAGCATAATTATCAGTGGTGAGAGATAAAAGTAATTTACTTCTGGAGCTTTACTGTGTCATTCCAAAGGGCAAATTTCAGATACTTTTATTAAAGGGAGTTAATGCAGGTGAAGCTTATGTGGCCACTTAAGACTGGACAGATTTGGGTGATGAATGTATTTCTTGTCTGTGAAGGTTGATATTCAATGTCTGTATGCTGCTGGCCCTGCCTTCCTTGGCTGCAGCACATCTGGAGGGATGGCGAAGCCCTGCTCCCTTCCCTGCCTGAATAGGCAGAACCTGCTGGGATAAGCTCACAAAGTATGCCCTCTGGGTATAGTGTAAAACAAGGGGACAGAAATGTCCTGATGTGCTTCTGAGAAGTGGGTAGGAGATATACCAAATGGGTTTACCCAAATTTATCCAAAATTGGTTAAAACTTCTTTTACATGCCCCAGAGTCTTCTGGACTTTCTGCTTAGCATAGCAAACTTCATAAAAATATACACTTTACTTTTTAGTCTTTTAATGGACTGACCAGATGAACTTGAACCTTAAGGACACATTGTGGTTGTGCATGCATTTATGCCCTTCGATGCTGTGCTTTTTTAACTTGTTCTGCTTTCACTGATGAGTGACTATTTTAAGCTGCTTGGAACAGTCTTATTCACAAAACAGACAAAAGAGGGCCCCAAAACTGGAAGGAGAATTTGCTGATGGTATAAAATATCCCCTCAATAGCTGTCCCTGAGGACACCACCAGTCCTCACCATCCCTGCCCAGGGCTCAGGCCCCCTTTCAGTTGTTCATTAGTTACTGGATCAGCTGGGGAGAAAGCAATTGAATTTTATCTTTTTATAAGATGTTTTTGCTTCAGAATGTCAGCCTATGTGCGCTTGCTGGAGGCTGCTCGCTTTTGTTTGCTGAAGATGGGGATGTGTGTCCTGTGAGGGCAAAGGTGGGCAGTGAAGGATCGTAGCGTTACACAACAGCAATTAATACTGCAGCTCCAGAGCCGTAGGAGGGCATTATCCATTCAGTTCCCAGAATAGCGTTGCTAATCTTCACAGGTCCTTAAAAACTCTCACAGCTTCAAACTATTTGAAGACAGATTAAAAATAATTGACTTGTCAGCTCTGAATACACCGCTGATCTGAAGAGGCACGGCAGCTCAGAATGAGCTGAACTTGGTGTTTTGGCTGCCTGGCTCTTACCTGAGAGTGTTTACCTAGCAGGGTTGATGCACTGCTGATGGGACAGCCAGCCATTTCCCACCACACACCACAGCCATGCCTTTGGAAAGGGATGATTTCCCTGCAAAACCTTAGGATAAATGAATTCATCATCTCACTTGGAGTGCTGAAGACATTACCAACGGTCTATACACAATAAACAGTGCCTTCTTTCCAAAATTTGCACCTGAAAAATAGCTCTAAACTCAGCCTGATACCAGGAGAATAGCTCAACAGGCTTCATAAGGCTTAACAAGTGTGCAAACATAGACAGTCCAGGTATTTCAAACCCAGGGGTTACGATATTAAGCCACTTTCCCACCCCCTGTCTTTCAGAATACTGCTTAAATCTCATAAGGCAGAGAGAGGACACACAGGTCAAACAGCAGATTACAACAGCTCAGAATAACAGTGAAACTTACAGCTAATTCTGTGTGCTTCTCTCTTTAGACTCCATTTCAAATACAGCTCTGCTTTCTCTGCCCTCAGAAGCCTAAAGGAGAATTCATTTTGCTCCATTTCATCTCCCCCCATTTCCTTGCATTCTTTTTGCTTCTGAAGACTTTCAGCTGTTCCTCAAAGGTTGCATAAGCATTATTGAAGAAATACAGAACTATTTGTGACTCTGTTACTTTGACACATCCCTAAGATCTGATACTGGAATTTGGGGCTTGCGGAGAGCTCCAGATCCCTTACAGGCTATGGGTGGAATCACCAGTTTCCTAAGTAAACAAAGTTGGCATATGTCATGGGGTGGGGGGAGACTCTTGGCAAGCAAAGTCTGTTAGATAGGGATGAAGAATGAAGCAGGGAATTAGGAGCTGCAGATCATTAAGTGGTTTTGTGGTAGTCGCATACCCACTGTTACATAAAGAGATGAGGCTATACTGACCAGGCTGTTACACAAGATTCTGCTTTGCCCAGGTGAAGAGGACCTGTGAGATGTGGAACCTTTGTGTCAGAGGAGTTGGAAATGCAGAACCAACTATGCATTGGCTCTCAGGCTTGTGGGCTACCGTGGTAAAACCTGGTGAAATCCAAAATGTTAAGATGAGAAACAATTCTGTTTCATTAAAATTAACAACTACTCCCCAGCTCCTTGCCATCACTCATGATTTTCATTCAAGATTACTGGAAAAGAAGGGAGATAAGGAAGTCACCAAGGTATCGGGCTGTGTGTTCAGCCTGCAGCATAGCACAGCAGTGCCCAGGAGGGCTGTACTGAAGGAAAGCATATACTCAAGGATCTAGCCCTCTGTTATCTTCTCCTGGATGGTGGAGGTGAGCTTTCCGCACCCTAATTTTGAGCCTCTACTTGTGCTTTTAGGAGCATCTTTCCCAAACAGAGCAGTAGGCAAGGGAGAGAAGGCTGAAAAATGCAGCCATGACTACATAACATATTTTTCAGCAAGTTTCTTGCTGACAATTCCAGGAAATTTTTCTTTGACAAACCAAAGAATGTATCAGGACAAGCCTCCAGAAAAATCGCTTTGAAGACATACATGTCTTCTAGTGGCAAAATGCTCTATTTGGCAGATTACCTTGGATGCTCCTAGATAATGGTTTTAGGAATTAATGTCTCATGAAGCGTTGCAAAAAGGCTTCTAAAAGTTAAACACATACACCATCATTCCACAAAGTACTTGGTATTATCAGATAAAGGACCTCAGGAAAAGCAAAAGTTTATGGTCTCTACCTTCTTTTAGTAGGCATGTTATGTCTGTAGAAACCAGGAGATTATAGATCATGTTTTGTCACAGGAAAGCAATTACCAATTTCTTGCCATTACAGGAGTTTGCAGCTATGTTAGTTAAAACAGACTTTGTCCAGTTTCTGCTGCATCTTTTCTGCAGTTATTATTTCCAAAATGTGGTTCACCGACATCATCGTCATCAGCAAACATATGGATCACAATTGCATGTTTTCAGGTGTTTCAAAGCAACACATAAAAGGTAAAGGTGAGAAAGAAGAAAATGTAAACCTGGAGTAACCTCTGCCTGCTCTACTCATAATTAACAAGGAAATAAATAGAAAAATAAGGCAGTTGCATTTATAGGAAAATACTTAAAATTTCTTAAATAAAAGAAGCACATTCCTGACCTGTTTTTCATTAAAATTACTTTCCCCTTCATCTACATCATAATTTAACAGTAGAATTTAAAAGTAATTATGATTAATTGCACAATGCTAATCTTCACTGCCTATTCACGCAATGTGACAAAAGTACTGCGTTGGCTGGTAATGGTAGTAATGTGCTCCAAGCGCTTTGTAAGCTTAGCGAAAGCTGTGGAGTACGTGCTCATTTGCTTACAGGTGAAATGAAATTTTCAGAGAAACCCTACACATGTTGTTAGAAAAGGGTAATTGCTTCAGTTTAATGCGTAATTGTGGGTACTGAGTAACCGCAGAGGAAATAACTCTTAACCTGCTCTTTTGTTTTAAAAACAGGCAGTGTAGGGACTCAGAGCACAATTCAGTGGAAGACTCTGTTGATGATTACTTTCAGATAAATTGAACTTCATTTTTCATACTCCTCCCTTTCTATACGGGCTCACACTGAGTTTTGCTGCCCTTTTTTCCTGCGGGACATGCAGTAAAAATATATGCGCTACAAATTTAATTCATGTTAAAGAAAAAGACTGAGGAAAAACATTAAGCCAAAGAATCACTTGACCAAACCTCTAGGTGCTTAAGTTTTATTGTCAATAACTGTTGCCGCATATTTCTCTGTACTCAATCTAGTGATTCATTTTCCCTAGGTCTCTTGTGCAATGTGGTTGGCATTAGAGCTTCATACAGGATCTGTGGGCTGGGCTGTCTTAACCTGTGGATCTTAGGTGCTGGGTCCTGGTGTGAAAGGGGACTCCTGATAGCCAGCTACCACAGCGCTGGTGGATGTAGTACATCTGCCCTTGCACCACACATAAACTGTGTCTTTTAGTGTGCTCTGCAGTGTGGCGGACCTACTGCCCAAGTGCAGCAGATGTCTACTACAAACTCAGTGAGCCTGGACACACTGCACACAGATGGCAAGGAAAGAGCTGTTTGACAAGATGGGAACACTCCATGGTGTGCACTGTGAGTACCGCTGCCCTGTCACATAGCTTAATCCAATCCAGCTAAGCATCAAGACTGTGATGCAAGGAAAATTCAACTGGAATATTACTTTATAGCACTTGCTACCTGAATATTTCAAATTTTGTTTTTAAAGAGAAAATTCCTTGGACATTCAGGTTACCCTGTTTGAAACAAGCAAAAAAAACCCCAAAATGAGCCATTGAATTCTGCAATGCTGTAACAGAAATCTGAGACAGACCTCACTTTAGTATCCCATGTAAAGAAGCAGCCTTCCACACTTGGTGGTGCTGTGCCACTACTGGGGAATCTGATCTAAAACTTTTAGATAACTTGTACCATCAAATCCTGGAGTCAAGAATTCAACTGTACTGACATTACGCAAGTGAGGATTTTAATGATAATGTTAACATGGGCTTTTAGCTGGTAATGACACATTATTAGAGCATAAGTTAGTACTATCGCAGAAGTAAGTCCTGTGCCAAACCAGTAGAAAACAAAACTGAGGTCATGAAATTGCACCAATAATTGCGGGAGGCCCTTACTAAGTAATACATTTTTATTTTTTTTAAATCAATATATAAAATTGGATGTAAAAAAATTCTGGAGGTAGCTAAGAAGTAGAACAAAGACATTCTTTAAGACAGTCTATAAATAAATAGTTTCATGGAGTTCATGAATCACAGTTTCTATTCTGTGGCATTTTTTGTAAGGCTACAGTACCTTTCCAAGGCAATTAAGCATTCTTAAAAAAATGATATAACTACACTGCCTTGAACACAACAAAGTCTAATTTAACCTCCTCCTTATTTACAGTAATCAGGCTAGTTACTGTATATTTGACTAATTTTATGCAACATTACTCCAGATTAAGGAGAAGCAAATGGTTTGGCTGTGGGGTTTTTTGTTGCTTTTGTTGGATTTCATCTGAAACAAACAGGAAAAGGATTTGTACTTGTCAAATCCAAAACGTCCAATTATTTCGGGAAGTAAGAGGTGTAGATTTTTGTTTCTTCTGACAGAAGAATTCTTCCTGGCTAAGAGATGCTTTGATTCTTATTTTCTTCTAGCCCTTTGTTTAGAATCAGGTATTTTTTTTGGACGCACAGGCTTTTCTTGCTGACTACACAATGTGACAGGTATGACTGTCATGAAAAGAAACTAAGTTTTCTAAGTAGTTGCTGTGGAGTCTAATTAGAAGCAATTGTGAAACTGAAAAAGGATTAAGAACCAGAAAAAGCCAGAAGTTCGACTTCTCTGGGCAAAGTGGTAGGGCTATTCACATGCACTGGGGCAACAGGAGAACCACAGAAAAGGAATAGTGTGAAATATAGCATGTCTTGTCAACCACAATAGTAGCCCCATAGTGTAGTGTGCAATGCAGATGTTGCTGCTGCAACCTTACTGCGTTGATTAAGGTAGCTCATTAGAGTAAGCTAAGGAAAGTGTACTTACCCAGAGAGTCATTTGAGCCTGAAGACAAACCTAAAATGATGTGTACAGCTGAACTTATTTTTGCGCAACTATTTAAAGACTTAGGATACAAAAGGGAAAAGTTGAGGAAAGTTTGGGAAAATATTCCTATAATTATCATTCTCTGTCACTGCACTTTGAATAACTATTAACTGTTGCACACAAGCCTATTGTGTCAACTTCAGTAATGCCTACAAACACGTAAGGATGCTGCAGACGGTCTAGGCAGGTCCTTAGGCAGCCTGACAATTCATATCACAGCAGCTGTTCCTGGTCTTAAGGACACATCATAGCAACACAATCTGAACAAGGAAACCCAACTGAAGATCAAATTTTCCAGCAAAGGAGAGTCAGCAAGGATGCCTTGAGCCATTATAATTAATCCCACAAGAGGTAGAAACGCTTACTACTTAGGTTCCACGCAGTGTTTGAAGTATGGCTCACTAGCAGTCATTTTCTTTCATCTTTTAAAAGCCCTTCATGCCCTCAATAAGAACATGGAAGGCAACTGTCACCTAGTGCGAGGCATCCATTGCATAGTTTGGCTGTGTTGGTCTTAAACAAATTAATGTCTTCAGTAGCATCTCGAGCAACTAATTGCCTCATATCAATGAAAATAATACTCCTGTCTCTCACAGTTCTTAAGAAGGGGAAAAAAGTGGAGGGAGAAAACAACTGAATGTCAAATAAAGACTTAATTACATTAATCACCAAAACATCTCTGAAAAAATATTACAACATCCTATGAACACTTACAATTGGAATATGAGGTGCAACCGCTGCTTTCATAGAGAATTTCATGGCCAAATAATTCACATTTCCTTCTACTACAATATCCAAGAAGATATACTTGGCTAATCCCATTCATGTGCGTATAACAGGAGACGATAACATCTATTCATAGCCAGAACACAGAATCAGATGATGAAAAGTCTGCCTGAAAATCTGAACTATACAGACACAGCAGGATAGCAGGGAAGGAAGTAGGATGAGGAAAAAAGGATTGGTGGTTTGCCTCCCAACATTTGTCAGCATTGTGCAAAGTACAGGGAGTGAAGGGAAACTCTTATTCTTCAGGAAAAAAAAAGGAAAGAAAGATAAAAAGACAAAAGGTAGCTTGAGATTTAGTTTACGTTGCTATGTAGTTATTTTGACACATTACCGTTATATTGAAATAACACATTTATTATTTGATCTACATTAAGCAGCCTGGTGTAACTTTGTTCTTTAGGCTTTAAAATGGATTCCTTTTACAATCTTTTTTATAGTTCTAAGCTGCACAATGATGTCAGATGAACTCCAGTTTATCCCAGAACTACTTTAGATTTTAAGTGAAAAAGCGCAAGCTAGAAAGGTGATTAAAGATTGACATCATCTGGTGGCTCTCATCGAAAGATTTCTTAAGCTTTTTGCTGGGGAGTGTCCATTTCTCTGCATCTATCAACTTTATCTGTGCATAAGAAATGTAGCAGAAAACGCTGTTCTCTGTTGAGGACTGTCCAATGCTTTATAAAGTCTTAACAGAAAATCCTTTAACTTGCATAATTTTCCTTTGGTGCCACATACCTATTAATCTTTATTCTTCACAGTACATCCTACCTGTTAAAATCCAATTTTCTTACATGCAACAGACACTTATTCCTGTAGTCAGTTTCAATTAATGCCGAAATAAGCAATAAGAGAACTACAAAAGCAGTATCCCATTTCCTGCACATCGTTTCACACGTTGAATGGCTATGCAAATGTTTTCCTTCACAGGTCATAAGAACACAATCAGTCAATCAATTCTTAAAGTGTTCCATTTTTATTTTCAGTGGTGGCAAAGCAAAGTAGAAGTGGCTGACAATTATTTTTTTAGGGTATGTGTTAAATAGTAGCAGTGCTGACTACAGAATGCTTTATTTGCTCTGTTCAGAGTGCAACCAACACTTCCTATACATTATGGATACACCAGACATAATTTTTCTCTATATGCTGTCTCCTTTAACATTGGAGTAACCTCATTTTGAAGGATGTAATCTCTCCGAAATATGATACATATTCTCACAGAAAACTAAATATACATCAGTATACTTGGCAACCACTGAAGTATTTTAGATAAACATAACAGTTTCCTCCCTACAATTCATTGTTAAGGCTGCATGAACTAGGACTGCATGACAGTTATGCATGGACTGAGATGCAGAGGGAATAAAACAGAAGAAATTCAGTTTACTTGTGTGTGGTTGCAGCTTTTCCAGTTTTGTATTATAAATAGCTTGAGTCAAGGAGACAGAGAATTTGTCCATAAAACTACCTGATAAAGGGAATCTTTTAAAAAATGAACTCCATTGCACTTGTATTTTACTAAAAATGCTATTTTGAAGGTTTTCACTGGAAAGCTGTGGCAAAAGGTAAACCCACCATTTATTATACCACTGATGCAATTGTAGAATAATAATTACAAGTATTACTGTATGAGTCATGAATAAACCACCTGCTTAAATGCTGGTTCCTGTACTCCTTGTGGTAATCTCGAGTCAAGTTTACAATTACAGTTTCAAATGTCCAGCATCTTTATTTTTCACTGGAGCTAAGAAAGGTGAACAACAACTTTCAAACTTCAGTAGCATATTCCTTCATTTGTTTAATTATTAGCAAAGTGTCCCACAGAGGCCAAAGAAGTCATGTAAAGTCTTGATGTAGAACCCTTGCTTTTAAGAAATGTGGTAAAATTAGACCTCTGCATGCTTGGTGTATAAGGTCATTTAGTTAGGAAAGAGCTAGTGGCCTGAACAAAAGACACACCAGACAATGTTAGCATTTATTCAGTGTGTTCCTGAGAAGAAAGCTTTTAGGACATAGCCTGCATCCCTAGTCTCCAAGAGACATGGGCACTGCTTGGAAGCAGCTTTCATACATTAGGCAGGTGCACCCACAGAGCCAGAGGCATCAGTACCTGTACAGTACTAAGTCACAAATAAACATGCAAAAATCACCGAGTTCAAGAAGCCATACAGCACCAGTAGCATTGCCTCTTTGGCACGATGAGTTAGTGCAATGCTCTGAGCTTACATGGTCTGCCTGCTGCCAAGACCAGCAGTAACCTCAAATTCTACCTAACTGAATTGTGCAGTGAAGACGTACCCTCCCTGACACACCTCTACTGACCATAATTATGTCCATGAGTGGGGAGCTCAACTACTCCATTATGTCCAACCTAAAGAAATCAAGGGAATGATAAGGTTTGGGTTTTAACTGAATACCTGTTGATAATTCCTTTTTAGCTGCTTTCAGCTGTTGTCCTTTGGTTTTGGTTTTGTTCATTTAATGGAAACCCTAAGTAGGAGAAGGATGTCAGTAACAGACTTCATCTGGAAGTAGCAAGTCTAACAAGGAGGTGAAATGCAATTCAGAACTCTGATTACCACCTGCTCTGAGTCCCACTGCTATCCTAAGAAGTTAATGTTCCAGACCTTACCTGCTAGTTTTTAAACTGGGCATACATGAAACACAGAGGAAGAAGTCTATGCACCTTTTAAGAGTGTTTTATCATGTTATTTTATGAGAGAATACCTCCAAGCAAGGATGACCCCAACACAACTCAAGAAGCATTGGGCTTCTATAATTGCAATTACAGATTAATCTGAGGCCTAACACTTTAGCACAACTTTATGAGCATTTGTGAGAAAACTGAAGCCTACATGAGAAAAGTGTATTTTATGCTGAAAGTAGAAAAACTTATAAAAATTATAAGTTTTCCACAATGAATTCCTTTAGATCTAGATCAGCTATAAACTAGTTCCCAAACTGTATGCTTCTAAGCTCCAGCAATAGAAGTCATAACAATTTTAATCTGTAAAAGCCCCACTGTTAAACCATGGTATTTTCTGGCCACAAAAGGTTAGATATGGAAAAGATCAAGTTGTATATATATCTATATCTATATATAAGCCAGTTGGGGGGAGCAGGGAAGAAAGATCAAGTTTGCTAGCTGCCTAGGTAAACAGCACTTCTATGTAAGTGTATTAATAAGAGAAAGGAAATAATTTCTATCAAGAAGTTTTGTATACTTCACCACCCACTTGGATCACGGCCCCTTTATTAGAAAGCAGCAAACAGACAAGAAAACAATAGCAAAGGAAATAAAATCTTGACCTACAAACCTGAGATACTGCCATAGTACTGAAGGAAGCTGAATGCAAGCAAAACCTCAATAACCAAATTATGTCTGAGTTAGTGCATTATGCGTGCAACCATTTGCATCTCTTAACTTCTGTGGCTTGGAGATGAAAGATTATCTTCTGTTTAATATTGCATTGTGCCTAAATATTCTACCCAATGTCATGGAAGGATAATAACCCCTTATTTGTATAATCATAGCTGATATTTCAGAGCTTCCAGTCAGCCATCCATTGATGACTCTTCACACATCTGTACTTAACTAAAAACATTTTTCTGGATCAAAGCCTACATTTCTGCCAAAAACCCTGGGGAGGAAAAAAAGCTGTAGGAAATGGTATAGGACAAACAGTGAGTGTACAGAATAAGGAAATCCTTTTATTTTACCTCATTAGTAACATACAATGTTCCTTTCTGCTGCCCTGAGAGGCTGGTCTGTTGCCACTTTATTCTTAGCTTAACCACATAAAAAGTGTCAAATCCACATACTTGAAAAGTGTTGATGCTAGTGATTTCTAGAAGTATATTTTAAAATATAGTGGACAAGGGGTAATGACTTGAAACTGAAAGAGAGTAGATTTACATTAGATATTAGGCAGAAGTTCTTCACTATGAGGATGGAGAGGCACTGGCACAGGGTACCCAGAGAAGCTGTGGCTGCCCCATCCCTGGCATTGCTCAAGGCCAGGGTGGACAGGGCTTGGAGCAACCTGCTCTAGTGGAAGGTGTCCCTGCCCATGGCAGGGGGGCTGGAACTGGATGAGCTTTAAGATCCTTTCTAACCCAAGCCAGTTTATGATTAGCCTCGGTAATAAAGCAAAAAAAAAGATATAATTAAACTTATGCAAACAGAGTGCTGTCACCAATGTTAGAATAAGAAATAAAGGCTGCATGGTAACAGAAATGCAATCGTTATACTGAATAGAGATTAAAATACAACCATTCTGTAAAGCTCTGCAAAAAGTTGTCTTGGGCTCAGAACATAAATCTTGCAACTTAAATTGTTCCTTTCCATTTTTGTTCTAAATAAAAATCGCTGCTGGTCTCAAGTAGTCCAGATTCAGCCCTGTTTGGCTGACATCCTTCCCTAGCAAGGTTGATCCTCACAATACCTGACAAACCTTTACAAGCATTCATAGGCTAGTGAGCAACATAGATTTCTAAGCTTTCTTGCACTCCGGCTTGATTCCCAGATTCCCAATTGCTGTGTTATTTAATACTCATTTCTCTACATAATTTTTCTTTGGCCTTTTTTTGAAAGAAGTTTTTGTTTTGCTTTGGTTTTCCTCATTTTTCTTTTAGCTTGGAAGCTGACCTGCAGGTTGGGATGCCCTTGATGTAACTGCCCATCAACTCTACATTACACAGAAGATGGAAATTTTCTGTGAACCTAGGTATGAAGCACCTGGAAAAAGAAAAGAATATCCATAGGGACCAGGAGAGGTGCTATGCTGAGACCCTCCAAGAGGTGTTCAATCCCTATATATGTGCTAGTTTTGAAAAGCCCTTAGCTGTGCAGACTGGCAAATGCATATATTTGCTCTGTTTGAGTGGCCCAGTTGCTTTTTGGTACATGGAGAGGTGCTGGTGCTGGATAAACATGACCCTTCTTGGCAGAGAGACTGCTGTTCCAACCCACCCAGTTTGCTGTAATCAAGCAGGCCACCCCATGTTGCTCTAATATCTGTGTCCCTGAGCAGGGGAGAAGACAGCAGGAGGAAATGCTTTCTCTAGTATTAACTATACATCCATACCTTGCTGTCCCTCAAGGGCAGCTGAATGGTGTGATGGTCAGCAATGTGACGGGTGATTAATCAATTTTCATGCAAGACTGAATTTCTGGTCATTTCCCCATTTTCCCATTGTTTAACCTTGTCTGATCTTGGTTCATCTGAGGGAAATGAGGATGAAGACAATGACACAGTAAAGTTCAGCAAGAAAGTTCCTGGTGAAAAAGGTTGTTCAGTCATGCATCTTTCAGGATGGTGATCCTGACAGCCATGCTGAAAAGACAGCATGTTCTCCAGCTGCACAGTCCTGATGGAGCTCCTCCTGCTCCTCTGTCCTTCACACTAATACAAACCATCCCTCTCTGTTTAAAACAGAAGTCTTAAGCACCTCCCCCTGACCCAAGCATCTGCTTTCAGCTTCTTATAAGAGAAGTTGCTTTGCTATCTGGCAACTTGATCACTTCATATAGCAGAGTGATAGCCTGCATAGCAGCGGGACACAACTCTGAAACACCAGATAGAGAAGTAACAATTAGACTAGTTCTATATCAAGAATCAACTGATAAGTGCATTAAATACGAGTTTCCTTACTGTTGGTCAGTGCTGTAGCCCTGCTTTTTCTTTTTCAGCTTGCAGGAGCCAAATTCCTTCTCCCTCTGTAAGGTCAGGGATGGAGTTATTTAGCAATAATACTTCTGTACTGATTAGCATCTATACAAGGAGGTGAGGTACTGAGTACCTCACGAAAAATGGCAAGCTCCCTCCAGCCCAACTTAAGCCAGAAAGCAATCAGTATCTTAGGATCGAGTCATTTTTTGAGGACTCCCATGCTCTTCACAGAGTATGCTACAGCTCTCCCCGCAAGGACATCATTAAATTTAATATCATATTCCTTAAAATATGGCATAGGGGTAAGAAAGCTTGAACACTCCTCAAGTGCTCATGACCTTCTGAAGATTAAACAGGAAGACATGGCCATTGTTTAGCCCAAACTGGTTCAGCAGGCAAAGAACATGCCACAAACTGAGTGTATTGCCTTTTCACCAGAGGACACCTCTGAGCCCTAGAGCTGCTGTGTGATCCTGATGTCTGAGGGAGACTGGAGACACATCTCATACGAGCATCTCTGGAGCAGTGAGAGTGAGTGAAAAGGAAGTGAGGGGAAGGGAAGTGCAAGGAAAGACATAAACAAGCCTCTTGGGTATGTACAGTGTGACAAAAAACCCCGGAGTTTTGTCCTTCAGCCATCATGCTGTGCTCTTAAATGACCAATCACTGCGTCAAACACCAGAGATAGGGCAGCAGGAACATAACTGAGCGGGCTGCAAACTTTACATGGTATGACTAGGTTAAGAACTGTCCATCAGTAACATACTCAGTGCTCATCATCCTTCCTCTTTGATCTTTTCCACCTGGACAATGGCAGCTTTCTTGCATCTCTTCACATGATGCGCAATCCTTGCTCACAGGATCCCAACTGGGCATAGGGAACTTGGGAGTCGCTCACACCTACTGATCCCTTTCCCCGCTCTCCTATTCCTAAAAAACCACACATTTCCTCTGCTACTTGCTTCCAGGTAGCAGTTCTTGGGGAAGTGTACTCATGGTGACGGACACATGAGAAGGACCACTTCACTGACTTAGAGATGGAGCCTTAGGAGACAGACTTTTTTGTCAGATTTTGTACATTCTGGTGAAAAAAAAACATTTAGAGAAAAATGTTAAATTATAGTTGAAATAAAAATGATTTTAAAGTTATACCTGTTTTCAGGATCCCTTTAGTTTAATAACAATAACCAAAATACCTATAAAAGACAGCAAAAACACCTGTGGAAAAAGTGACTGGATTTACAGTTCAGTCTCACAGCATCCCTCACCTCTAGCAGGGGACTGAAACAGTATAGAATAGTTGATATTACACCTGACAGAAAAAGGAAGGCGAGTTTTATGAGTCACAAAAAGGCTAAAATTTATAATCCACAGCATAGTTTGACAGCGCTTAATATCACAGACAAAGCGTGTGCTGAGATAATGGAAACTCTACAGAAAGCACCTGGTTTAGAAGCCAGCGGCAACGGAGAATTTCTACTTTTACAAATAAAAGTAGAAAAATTCATAACAACATGGAGCTGAACTGAAGAAGTTCATAAAGCAAAGCCATTTCATAGAACACTGAAGCAGTGGGTACAGAGACCAGCTTGTGTATAGGAAGCCCAGTGAAGCAATTCCAAATGAGTTCCCTGTAGCAAACTGAAGGATGATAAAAGATGAAGATAAATTACAGTATCGATCGAGATCTACATTAGAGATGCCAAGAAGCTTTGTGGAGTCTGTACAATATTCTGGGAATTAAGAAGATACAAACAGGCAATAGCAGGACTATTTACTTGCACTGAAAATGACAGTCCTGTAATAAAGAAGATTGCTGGGTTGAGGACGGACTGTTGCTAAACTGCACAGGCATACAGAAAACACACTGCAGGTAAAGCAAAATTGACTCTGTAGGGAAAGAAGAGAAGAAAAACCAGATTCATTAGTCCTGCTCTGAAAATGGTATAAAATCTGTTTGGTTTTGAGGGGGATAATGTAATTTAGATTTCTTTACAAGTGAAAGAGGTAACCTTTTGACAGAGATTGACAATAGAAGTTGCTCTTTTCTTCAGTGGACAAACCTCAAACTAAAACCTTACCTAACTTCACAGAGGAATGATCAGGAACTGCCTTGATAAGAAAAATGGCACTAAAGTAAAATAATAAAGATGACACATTCTCTTTCTCTCTTGTGCACTGAGAAAGCAGCAGTAACTCAGCTGTAGGCAGCAGATACTAAATCCCTGTGTTGTGAAACAAGGAGGTCACACATTTTTCCACTCCGACAGATTCAGCTGGTTGCTACCCGTTTGAAGTGCAAGACAAAAAAAGACAACTGCTAGGGCTTGAAGTGGCAAATGCCAAGATTAAAATGCATTTGAATAGAAAGCTTAACTGCAGATTTTCATCTAAATTTCTGTCATCTTTGCCAATTAACCTTTTGTCATTTCCTCTTGATTTTTGAATCCTCTCTGGCTCACTCCAGCTCACTCCCTTTTTCCTTCCTCAGCAGTTTCTACTGGCTGTTTGCTCTGAAAAAATGCCCTTTCCCTCCCCTCTATGACTCAGCCCATGCTTCAGGACTTTGTTCTGTTTCTCTCTTCTTCCATCCCATTTTACTGCATGGCTGTGCTATCAGATGCTGGATCTGACCGGTGCCAAGTGCATACACAGATCTGCTACTGCTCGTTTCAGTTGCAGAGGGGAGATGCATAGGCAGGACCAAAGAAAGCATCATTGCAGGCATTTGCATGTCCCTGCCTAGCCAGCTGACTTCAAAGCATAGTTTTCCTGCCCCATCCTGCCATCTCCCTCTATTAATTCCATTGCCAGTTGCTCACAGGCACCTGGCTACTCCTCAGCCCTAGCCAGCTTCAGAGTCCATTTATGTCTACTAAAGTAGATGCAATCTGCCCCCCAACTCAAGCAGACATGGTGGGATGTCTTTGGAGGGACTGCCTAGGTGGCCCAAATGAAAGAGAGTCATCTGGACAAGATACGAGGTTGTAAGAAGAGAAGGTTAAGCTTCCTAATTCTGCTTTCCTCTTTTCCGTGCATGTTACAAGGAGAAGGACCAAGCCAGCCTTTGCTTTTCCTGTATTTTTATCAGAATGTAATTTGCCTCTAAGAAATGTTTTCCTGTCCTTCATAAACCAGAAAGATTTTGCCCTAATGAGGCAAGCCTCTAGTAGGACTCAACCTCTAATTTCTCCACCTGAGAGGAAAGAACTTACCAAATTCTTGCTAACTCAAGAACAGGAATGAGGAAAACAGAGGTCATTGCTACCCTCTATGGCATTTTAACCATGGCATACACAGTAAAGCTTGTGGGAATATACACACAATTCCTTAATTATTCTCTCATAGAAAACACTGATCAAGCACTGGTGCAAGTTCGTTAGGTCACGGTCGCATTCCTTGTGTGCCTGCTACTATATTCCCACAAACACTGCTTGGGTTTGCCTGTGGGCTTAAAACTGAACAGAAGACAGCGACCACATAAAAACACATCTATAGAAGCCTATTATGTCCATTTTTTTCTGTACTACTGCTTCATTATTCCTAACATGGAGATTATGAGCATAGCACAATGCTACATGTCCTGGTGATGAGATAAGCAAGTGAGCTTATCTTAGTTGTGCACAGTCTAGCCTAGGCTTTTTTTT
Source organism: Psittacus erithacus (assembly GCA_009867235.2). Taxonomy (NCBI): domain Eukaryota; kingdom Metazoa; phylum Chordata; class Aves; order Psittaciformes; family Psittacidae; genus Psittacus; species Psittacus erithacus. Next base: position 58,790 of record WYDI02014580.1, read on the forward strand.
GTTGCCATTAAACTAACCCTTTACAGATGTGATTTTGTGGGTATTGTTAGCTACACATGCTACGGTGCACTGGTATCTATAAACAACCAGCAGACCGTGCATAATGAAATAACAAGTCCTGTGCTTCCCACAGAACCATTTGTAGCGCATTTGTTTTCCTTTTAATGATTATGGGAAGTACTCTGAGGTACCAACTTTACATTTTCTATTTGGAGTTAGAAGACTTCATAAGGGCTCACTCCTGAAGCCATTATTTTCATCCAGGTTTCTAATTGCAGAAGGAAAGCATCCTCCTTGTCAGGAGAACCACAGAATAGTTAGGGTTGGAAAGGACCTTAAGATCATCCAGTTCCAACCCCCCTGTCACGGGCAAGGATACCTCGCACTAGACCATGTAACCCAAGGCTCTGTACAACCTGGCCTTGACCACTGCAAAGGTGGAGCATTCACAATTTCCCGGGCAGCCTGTTCCAGTGCCTCACCATCATCACAGTAAAGAACTTGTTCCTTATATCCAATCTCAGCTTCCCCTGTTTAAGTTTAAACCCATCACCCCTTGTCTTATCACTACAGTCCCTAATGAAGAGTCCCTCTCTGGAGTCCTTGTAGGACCCCTTCAGATATTGGAAGAAGTCCGGAATACTCTATTTTTGTAGCTATTGCAAATTCACTGATGTTCCTGAACTCGGGGCTGTCAAGAGCTTGGGCTGCGCCTTGCCTTATGGGCATCAGGGAAATGCAAGCAGGAGTAATAACCTCTGATTAAGGACAGAGAGGCAATGTAATGACTGTTAACTACTAGTTTCAGGTGGTCTTATTAGAAGTGAAAAAGTCCTGTCATCCAGGGGAAAACTGAGAGGCCAAGGAAATGTTCTGGCTCCAACTGGGGCAAATGAAAAGGAAATAAATCCCTGACCTGCATGCTGATAATCTGGGGGGTGGAGAATGTGTGTGGGGGGGCCCCAGTCATTTAATTTTATAAAAAGTAATTTAAGTTATAATTCTTGTTTTAGAACTTAGAACTCTAATTGTTTGGAATTAGTTTAGAACTTAGATTTCTATAATTCTTGTTTTAGAGGTCCTCAAAATGTTTACGTTAAGGGCAATATCTGATTTAGCCCCCACCCCAGTGACATTTTGATGCCACAGGCTGTTTTCATAAAGGATTGCAGCTTAGACAAATTGGATTTTGCAGTTAATAACATTACATAGAGATCCTTAAACAACTCTAAACCTCAGCGTCCTATTTTTATCTACCTACACAACACAGCTATCTATAAGATCTTTGGATAGTAAAGCATTTTTTTCCTTCTCCGGCTCCCCCCATCTCACCCAACAATAAAATCCACTGAGTTAAGCATTCTGCAAAAGGGAAAAGCAAGCCAATACAGAGACACATCAGTAAACATTTAATGTAAAGGAGTGGCTGTCTTCCCTAATTAGGTACCATGCTTTTGATTGGAGATGTTCTTCTTGGTGCCTGAAGTCTTTTCCATACCAAGCAGACGCTGAGCAACTTGCATCTCCTAGTGGCTCCAGTTAGGAAGGCAAGGGTCTGTTGCAATTGCTAAAGAGCGTGGCAGTATTTCTGTCTTGTAATCCCTATCCAAGTGCTTTTCTGTGCCAGTGGAGAGGCGGAGAAACGCCCCAGGGGGCCAGAAGCCATTGCCAGACTCTCCTCCCTCTTACTACATCTGAGCAAATGACCACATTTATTCCCACATGTTGTTTTTGTCCAAGTATCAGCTCTGTTTCTGATGGAGAAGGAATCTCTCACTAAGATTTTAACTATGTTTTCAATAGTTTTTCTCCACAGCTTGCATTTCAGTTCCATGAGGGCTTCAATTAACTCACAAAGAAGGGATGAGACACTATCTCCTCCTTCTGCTCTTTGAATATTTATTTCCATCTTGTCATCCTTGTGCTTTAATTTTGTTATTTTTATGTTTGCTTTGTTTTACATTTCACTTATTTCTAGCCTCTCCTGGAAATCCGGTATCTACTTATTCTATTCCTACCTCTTCCTGTTTTTTGACTTTACTTTTTCTGCTGTGTTTCTTGATTCTTTCCATTTATCTTTTCAAAGATGTAACATGGTCTGATTTCTGATCTATGCACTAATTCAAATCTACCTTCCTTCCACTGCTCTGCTTTAAAAGTTGGGTTTCTTTTTAAGGGGTGGGTAGGGAACTAAACCAGCTATATCACTCTTTCACAGACTTTCCAAATAAGAATAAAAATGGTGACACTAAAACAAATATTAAACCAAAAGATTCATTGTAACTGTCCAAAATAGCAGAGATAAGAAATAAGGGGGAAAAATAAAAGTATTCCCAGTTATCTACTGCTTCTTGTTTAATATCATTATGCCAAAATCCTCTACTGTTCATGCTAATGCATACATTTCATGATGGAAATAGTCCAAGAAAATTTCTTACCTGATTCATATCAAAGACGTGAAACACCCGCTCGATATACATATTTGCCTGAGGGTTCATATCGTGTAAACCCAGTATTTTCTTAAACTCATGGAGAGTAATTTGCCCAGAGGGACATTGCTTCATAAATTTCTGGTACCACTGACTGTTTTCTATTGCAGCAAAATCATCAGCTGATTCCCCAGCACCCATAGCACCGTCTGCCCTTTGGCTGTGTCCACTCTGCACTGTTTGCTGTTGAGCAGTGCTCACCTGGCTCACCTCCAGCTAGAAATCAACCACAAACCAGGAGCTGGAAAACTACCACAAACCCCATAAATATCCCTGCAGATGTGGATTAGGTAAAAATAGAAGCTGCATGGGATCATCCTTCATGATCTGTTTGAACGCAGGCAGGCTTGTCAATACGTGGCTCCTTGCCTCTGGCTGGCGTTACCTTGACATGTGCTCAACCTGCAGAATTCTGCCGAGGCTCTCTTGAAGACACAACATGACATTTGTGCTCGCTTGTGTAAGATCTTGTGTCAGGTTTGCAGCTCTGGTACCTTTGCCGACTTAAAATGGTTTGCGCCTAAAACTGCAGTGGCTGAGATGGCTTTGAATACTTGCTAAACTGTAAAATGGTTTTGCTGTGCTTTGTTTAGAGACCTTTGCATTCAGCCCCTTGGAAACAGGGAGAATCATAAATCCTGCAAAGTACTAATGATGTGTATGGTGACTCTGGTGTGTGCCAGTAAGTGTCCGCCCAGCTGAAGGAAGATTATATATAAACAGACCATACAACATCATAACATTAGCATTGAAAAAGAGATGTTCTGGTAATGCGTCATAGGAAACATCAGGATATATAAAGACAAAATCTGGTGAAATTCACCCACCAGAACCTGAAGTAAGAATATAAATCAGAGCTAGTGAAATTTAGGCAGTGGACTTTTTAGGTGAAGGCAAACTCTTCATGACTCTCAATTCAAAGTACATACTTTGAATTTGACTTAACATCCAATCTAAATCAAGCACGTGCTAAATACTTTTCAAATCACCTTAAGGTAAAAAGAACTAGGAATATGTCCTTATTTATATGACTCTGAAAGAAAAGCGTGGGGAGCCACTAAAAGTAATCATATTGCTTCATTTGCATTATCTACTTTATACTTTCTGTTCACACAGTGTCAGTGATGGGTTTTCAGATAATAAAGTGATAAGAAATTGAATACTTCAACCACAGCACATTCAATGTCATAGAAACTGGAAACTGACAGAGGCACCTTCAACAGTTTCAGGTCCAGGGAGAAGCTTGTATCACACCAAAGTCTGTTGTTTGCTTGGAATCTCACTTCCTAAATACCAGATACATGCAGCAAGAGATTAGATCCCAAATCCTTTTCCAGTAATGTGAGTGATCTGGCAGTGATTCTTGCCATCATGGCAGTAGGCAAAGTTCGGTCCTCTAACAGAAGAAAAATAGCATATAGACTTCAGAAAAAAACCCATAATCCTCACCTGAGATTTTCAACTTGGAAATATAACTACATTGCAGTGGGCAAGACAGTCTGAACCGTAACGACTTGATACATCTCTGAGTGTTATGCCTCTTCAGAACTTTGGCTTACTTGTAGATACTTTCACAAACCCATAAACCCCCTACTTATTCTGTTAAGAAAGAGTTAAATAGTTTCTGCTGACCAAGTTAAGTCGGTTGTTACTCCACTGAAGTATAAGGGAGGCAATAAAGACTTGACTCATCTAACTTGCAAAGAGCTGAGTCATCTTCATAAAGATCCTTTAGGTTTGCTAGGCATGGAAAGGAGTCAGAGCTGGATTCTGTGTTAAGACCAGAATCCAGAAGGCAAATGCTTTTTGATTGAACTATACATAAGCCATGCTCCTGTTAGACAGGTGTCGAGATAGTCAGAATGATCAAGAACATTATCAAGATACTGTTACTGAGAAAGCCAGTGCCAAGACATGGAAGCCTCAAATGTGTTACTCTTGACAAGCTTTTATGCCAATAGCTCATTCTTCTTATGTAAATCTGTTCCCTAATCCAGCCTGAAGCCCTGTAGACTGACTTCACAGGAAACATACATTACAGCAGACAACTACACACATCATCTCAAACTAAACAGACATGGTGTGATTCTCATTGGGGAAGCTTATGAGATCCTGACATGTGGCTTGAGAGGTCAAGGCCCTTGGTTGCCACAGGCTTTTTAGTGAGGCTTTCAAGACTTTCAACAAGGTAAGAGGAAAATAAAACTGAGCTCAGCCTATCTAGATGCTATGCGTTGAATCATCTGAGTCTTGCAGTTATACTGTTGTCGTTTCATTAAAAATTATACTGTTGCTATTTCATCAAAAATAGATTGGGGCGGGGGTATTATTGAAAAGGAAAAGGTAAAATAGTCAGGTAAAACATTCTGGTTCACTTGATTTATTTCTCTAAGTGTTTAAGCCTTTCCAGCCACTAAATTATACAAGTAGATTGGACAAGGACAGAAACTTGCCAGGCTTTTATCTGGGAGTAGATACCACATTCTTCATATTATTTCCTGCTGCAAAAGGACACAGACTATACAATCTCATGTGTATAACTATTCTAAATGTGCCATTCCAGTTCTGCCTGCTAAATATCTTCTCCTGTGCTATTGCTGCAACATGTCAATTGAGAAAGTATGCAATAAAATCTATGCCTCAGATTACAGTAGCTAACGAAGGACTGTTGCAACATCTTGCAGAATTGGAAATTAATATAAAATCTTCAGTGGGAGCTCATTATTAGATAAGGAGGTTATAAGCCTAGCATAAGCCAATTTGTAGTGGATTTTATGAAGCCCAAAAGGCCAAACTGTTGTTTAATTTCATTAAAATGGGGGTGTGGGAAGGTGTTGAGGGGGTAGAGTTCCAAACAGATAAAGCATCTTTTTCTACCATGGAACATTAATTAAACAAGCTCTTCTGGGAACAGCAAAATAAAAGCCTACATTTATACAGGCTCTGTCTTTTGTTTCCTAAATTACTGCAGCCTGGCACCCCAGCTCCACCCTGTATGCTCACCAGGAGAAAAGGAAACAAGTGCCTGATTATTTTGCCAGCTAGCTGTTGCCTTAATGGATAAAAGCTGAATTCTGTATGAGTAGGTCATTCATCCTGGGTGCGTCCCTGCTACCCAGCTGCCAATTTTGTATGAAAACTGTAGGAAGTAATTAGCTGGAATGCCTGCTCTTTCAAATGTCATTGAAATATGCCAATTGATTAAAAAGTTATGGGGAAACAGGAGAAAGGGATCAGAGACGGATGCACAGGACTATGTAACAGTCAAACTCTGATGCATACATAACCTGGCAAGTTTTCGGCATACATCTGAATATTCATTAGATAACTTGAGCAATCTACTCCCTGGGAGCTAAACTATTTGTACTGGAAGGGAGGCCCTTCAATTGGTAACCGGTAAAAAACCAACCAACAAAAAGTCGTCCCTCTCCCCCTGCTCTTCCTCCACCACCCAAAAGACCAAACCCAAAGCTAACCCAAAAACCCACAAGCAACACTCAAAACCCCTCAAAAGCTCCCCACCTTTTTGGTTTGGAGTTATTTCCCTTTAGACAGGTTCCAGATTTACCTAAAGCTTGTCTTCATACAGAATGACTAGCTACATTTACTAACTAATTTTCCTCCTTACAGAATGGTACTCTGAATAACCTAGTCATAGAAAAGCTCTTTTCACAACTGTAACATGTTGGATTGTAACGCTTGAATTGTATAAAAAACAAATGTCAGCATCTATATGCACATTCTCAATGCTCTAAGTAATATAAGCAAGTGAAGTAAACTGTTAAAGTTTTGATTTCATGTAGTATTACAAGGACTGCAAATAGGAGAGAAAGCTGAATGGGTTAAGATGATGAGCAACTGTGCCCTGTTTGTGCCTAATTTATTCTGCATTCTTTGCCCATACTGAATGAACCATTTACTGCATACAATAGATGTTTTCAAATATAAGGACCAATATCAGCAGTAGTGGCAAGTTCTCCCAGGCATTTCTGTTGGCACAAAGCTGTCTGAAGGATACTTTTTTCTCCTCTGTCCACACCCTCACGTATCTCATGGCCAACACTCAGTATCCTTATGCCTGTGGTTACTGGTGTGCTGTCATCTTGACAGAAGCCTGATTTTCTGAAAGCGTTTATTTCAGGTTCCAGTTTTCTGGAAAATAACTGAAATCAGCTGCAGGTTCAATTCTTGACAGTATTTGTCTAAAATAAATGTTGGATCTATTTCCAACTATTTTCCAAGAGCACATTAATGCTAAGCTGAAAAAGCTCTTAGGCTCAGACACTGTCCATGAGTGTCACGCAAGAAAGTTGGCATTGATAAAGCTTTACTGGGAACACAATACATTGATTTATTAATTGAAAAGGACACACTAAGTTGACAATTTCTGCTGGTCAGTTTCCATGTTTATGGACTAGAAATTTGCTCATCATCTGTAATTAGCACATTTATTGAGTTCAGTGATACTACTTAATCGAATTCCAGTATATTTAACCATCTGGTAATTGGCAGGGGGAGGAAAAGAGCGTGCAAAGAGCCTGATTTTGTAAGAACAGTGCTTGAAGTTTATGTAAAAAAAGAATTACATAAAATACCAAAAAACCAAGATGAACTGGGGGTGGGAGTGTGCGTGTGGAAATAGACATAGCAAGAAAACCATATAACAAAGGTAGTGACTCTGGGAATTCTTAGTTTACTGGGCACCATACATTTTCTGGAACATATATAATTCATTTCATAACAAAGAACAGAAAGGCCATTTCTGGAAATTGAAACTGTCTGGAGTAGTCCTGGCTACAATTATGACCAGTTTTAACCTGCCACTAAAGTTGTTCATGTAATGTAATGATACCTTTTTCATTTCATCTCTGAATTTACTGAGATCAGGGCTGTAGGTAGAGAACATTAATGCTGCTTTCTTTTTTTGCCTTTTTCTTAATAAGTTTTCATACCGTGAGGAGACCACCTATTCTATTATCTGGAAGCAGACTTTGATTTTGTAGTATTGACAATTCAGCCTAAACCTGGTATCAGTCAAGGATAAATACTTCCACAGGAATTACAGATGACTCTCAGAAAGTCTCATTTTGGCTTAAGGAATAAATAACAAGGCACGGTCTTCTGGATAAGTCTCATGGCTAGAAGAGACCTCTATGAACACTGAGTGTGAAGAACATAAGACAGCAATGCTACTAACAGCTGCTTTTGGGATGACCTAGCATGTTAAGCAGTAAAATGAGGATGATGGATGAAAACCAGTCAGATAAGTCTTAGGAAAAGGGGGATTGAGTGATACCAAACTAAGCCACAGAAGGTTCTTAGAATGAATTGAGAGACAAAAGGCAACAGAAGGAAACATACTGCGTCTGTGTTGCAGGTTGTTAAAGCATTAATACCTATGGGTACAGCCAAACAGTGCTTTAGAGCAAAGTTATACAACTAAAACTTGCAATTATTAACACATACTGAAAATAGTAATAAAAATCCAGGTTTCAAAGATGAGGAACCAATCAAAATATATTGGGATGACTGCATGCAACTTCCAAAATGGCAAAATGTACCGAGAACAAAGCATTCAAAATTGTTTGTCTGCCACTTGCGCTTATTTGCCTCTAGTTTTCTGTTGGATCACCTCTGAATCACTTCCCTTACCTCAGAATAGTCAGCACTGCCAGCCCTCTGAGACATGCTGCTGAATGCATCAAATGTTACAGCCATGAGAAAGCTAGGAAGTTAAGAATGATTTCTTACCTTATTCATGTCAAATGTGTGAAATACTTGTTCAACATAGCTGTTAGCTTCTGGAGTAAGTCCGTGTAGATCCAGGACATGTTTAAATTCATGCAGACAAAGTTGTCCAGATGGGCACTCCTTCATAAATTTTGTGTACCAGTGGTGAATTTCCATAGCATTAATGTCATCCGCTGATCCAGCAGCACCCATAGCATCAAACATACCAGGTAACCCTTTTCAGTGTTTATTCATCCAAATGTTGATTCTTGCTTCTCAACAGCAATCATTTAAACACCAACTCTGCTTTTGAGAGCTACTTTAAACCTCTTACAGATCACTACTAATATAGACTAAGTAAATATAGCACCCTAGCAAGATTACTGGTGCCCAGTTTTAGTGCACCATGGTTTTATCAGCTGATTACTGTCTTTGTGCACAGTCAGTTTGCAAAGCCTCAGTAGGGCATGAGGACCAATTAATGCTGATTCTCATCTTGCATTGGCATCTGTGATGCTAAAGCTGTGTAAACTGGATGAATACTGAATAAGCAACATGCAGGGACTCAGAGTAGTTTCTAAACCTTTGCTTTAAGTTTTCAATGAAACCTTCAGCCCCATTTTAGTATTTGGATACCTTTTGTGCAGCTGCCTTGTATTGTAGCAACTGAATTTCCATTTTTCTGTATATACCAAATATATATACTCCAAATCTTACCTTATAGGCCAAAACTGCAACGTGATTTGACTCTGATAACCTGGAAAAACCTGTAAGCAGCTATACATTGGGCACAAAAGTCTTGCCGTTGACCTTAGGCAGGAGCTCTTCATCTGAGCATCTGAGTCTTGTGTAAGCCAATGTTGTCCTAAAACCTGTCTCGCCACTGCCACTGCTCATTCAGTCCCTTGCTTTCCCTCCTCTTAGGCCAGCATGAGCATTTGTGGTTGCACTTGGGAACAACTGTAAGAACAGATCCAAGGCAAAAGCTTGCAATCAAACTGAATGCTAATACATAGAATGAATTTTAGTCATTATTTAAGTTTCGCATTGCCTGGTCTCACAGAACATTGGGTTTTACAAGAGGACAAATTAGGTGGATATAGGAGAAGGCAGCTGGCAGTAGAGGGGGTGCAGGGCTGCTTCTTCCACTGATTCAAATTGTCTCTTACGTATCCACAAGGAAACTCATGGAGCAATGTCATGTCTGTGCTGTGTAGTGGTGCAGAACACATTACAGTTTTACAGTATTTAAGCCTTACAGCCTATGCTGTGGCATGGGGTTGAAGACTAAACTGGTAGAATGCAAAAATACAGTTGTTGTACTTAAGCCTACTTGCAAAGGTGTTGTCTCCCCAGTGGTACTCTGGTGGTGTCCACAAAAGGAAAGGTGAGCACTACCCGAGCACTGTTTCTATTTCAGTTGGCAGAGGAGAGCACAGCCTGGCTGCTCCTGGAGTTTTGTACAGCTCCATCAGTTGAATTTCCCTCTGGGCCAAGATTCAGGCTGGCTCAGTTTGAAAAGCAGCATCAACAGCACAGGAGACAAATTTGATCTGAATACTGCAAAGGAACTGAATGTTACGGTTGGACATGCCATGAAGCTTCGGTTTTCAGCTGGCACAAGGGATGAGTGGAGGTGCACCCATTGGGGTGGACCAATAACAGCCTGGGCGAGCTACCCCTGCAGCAGAAGGTTTAAGACAGGCTCTGTGTAACAGCATACAAGTTCACATGGTCATCCAGTATTTTGAACTCTGTTTAATTCTTTAGGCAAATAAAGCCTGGGACACACTAATCATGTAAGAGCAGAAGTGCAAAATATTTCTCAGAAATAGGTACAAGCCTCCACTGCAAAAGGTGAGAGGGCTGGAACAAGCTGGGCTGTGAGTGGAGCTGGCTTTCAGCACACATTTATAACTGTATTGCATAAATCAGTGTCTGTAGCCAGTCAGAGCAATGCTGCTGAAGAGGGAGAAAAGCACACCTGAATGCCTAGAGGAATTCAATAGTGATATATATGTAGCTATCATTTAAAGGTGATATTTATCATTTCTAGTCTTCCCTTGCATCTCTTACCACAGTCTCCTCAGAGCAACAATAGCAGTCTGCTAGCATGGTGTCAGTTATAGGATCAAGGCCTTCAGAAGCAGCAGGGATTACCTATGTGAAATACTGAATAAACCCAGAATAAATCTGAAACCCGTGAAATGGTATTTTAAACACTGCAAAATATCACTTGCAGGCAAAGAAAGCTGTATTTGTAGTAACCAAGAACAGCAAGCAAAACAAAGAGAGCTTAAAGAAGCAGTCCTCAGTCTATTTGTTCATCAAATCTAAATTTTCAATAGCTACCCAGCTATTGAAATGCAGACTCAGAATTTTCCCAGTGTATATCTGCCAAATTTCTTGATCAACAAAAAGGGGAAATGTTTTCAAACTCAAACGTTACTCAGATTTCCACTTTCTCCAGACGTAACAGCAGTATTCAAATGCTAAAACCAAACCCAAACCCCACAGGTTTCAACCCTCGGTTTCAGAAGCCACAGACAATGGGGTTTTTTGTAAATACAGGGACCTGTAATTATTGTTTGAACATTTTCATTTTCAAATGTGCTTCTGAAGAAAACAACAGCATGAATGTAAGCCATCTCAGTCCCTGAAAGCATACGTGCCTCTTTCATATGGCATGGAAGAACCTCCTAACTGTTGTGTTTGTCCTTACAGAAGACAAGGTTAAAATGCCAGGGAAATGCACACTTTCTTTAAGTCACTCTGCAAGATAACCATCAAGCTGTGGTACATTTTCTATGGGATGAATCTGGAAAACCTTAAGTTTTACGCAGCAGCATTTGAAAAACAAGCCTATGAACAGGCACAACTGCTTACCAGCAAAGGTCCTAATCAGAAAAGAAATAACAGAATGCCCAGAGACAGTGCAATAGCATAGAATAAAATGTAAACATGGGAGCTAGCGTTAAGTGCAAGTAGGAGAAGAAGCTGCTTTTAAAGGAGTTCTTGTAGGCCATGTTCCTGTTGGGATAGCTTTATTGGGGGATTATAGTGATGAAGCACACACAGATTAGAGAGGCTATGCTGGCAATGCTGTCCTTTTTAGCAATTTAATATCCTCACTTTCACTCTGATGGAAAAATTGCTGCTCAGGTTAAAGTATGGTTTTCTCAGACTTATTGTATCTGTGCATCCAGGTTAGTTAGGGATTATATTTCTTCATGTGTATAGCCTGCACTCAAAGTCCAGCAATTAGAATAAGAGAGAATGCAGAAGTAGTGAAGAACTTGCATTGTAGGTCTGGAAGCAATGTGATATAATGGGAAGGGAAAGCAGCTATGAGGAAGAGAAACACACATCAGAGAGACTGACAGGACTTTGAGAATGTAAGGCACTTCAAGAAAGGATGGAAGATAAAATTCTTCCATAAACCAAGTATGAGGCCCGGAATGAAGCAGCTGAATTTATGCATCAGAGTGGAACCCAGAGTTTAATTACAAAGATTTAAATCTAGTATCGACAATGGTACACAGAAACCCATTGCCTGAGTAATGCCTGTATCAAATACATACTATGTGCTTAGTTTCCTCTGAACTCAATAGGGAAAAAAAAGCCCAACTCACAGGTCACCTGGAGGCTCTCAGCACTGTACCAGATGGCACCTGCATTTAGACCTTCATATGTAATCGAAGTGACTTGAGGACAGGTAATGAACTAACACAGGTTATGAAATAAAGGCCCTTGACACTGATAAACTGCATCTAGGAAACGTCAAGGTTTTATGCACGATGGTATAAAACATAGGGGATAATCTAATTAAGCATTTGACACATAAAAATCACACACAAACGAGGACAACAATACCAGGACAGAGAAATCAACAGCTATTTTATGGAGAAGCTTCCAGGGATTAAACTCTGACACCCACTTTTTCCCCGCAGCAAAGTTCTCACTAAGTGTCTCTCAGTATTATATATCAGCACCATCAGTCTCTGCAATCCACACGAATAAGATGCCTGGACTTTAAGGACATAGGAAGACAGGACCATTTAGAATTTTTATCTAATCCCTTTGCTATAGTGACAGGCAACAATCTTATCTGTGGCCATAAAAATCGCCAGTCACCAAACTGAAACATCTTATTTTCATTTAAGCTCAAAACAGGCTTTCTGGAATTCTTTGAAATGCTCCTGCAAAGTAATTTGAGATTTTCAAGGTGTTTTTATAAAGGATGTTTGTGTAATTACACTGTGGAACTCATTACCAGAAGGTGATGTGGAGGCTAAAAGTAAATATGAGTTCAAAAAGCAATTAGACAATTTCATGGAGGAAAAGCCCATTAAACACATTTAATGCTAATTGATTGAACGGCCACATGCTACTTGGAGCAGAGAGGGTGACTGAGGAGTACCTGTTCCACAGGCACATGGTTGTGGCTATTGCCAGAAACAGGAGAATGGCCCAGAAACACTTCTGACCTGACCAGTGAAATCTGGCTATTTTTATATACTAGGCATGATCCAAACAGTGTTAAATTGGCTTATCTTTATCCAGATGGTGGTCAGAGTGACTGACTGAAGAGCAATCATTATGGAAGAAAATGATGCTATTTTGAAGGTCCTAAGATGGATGTCTGAGTCAACGCAGGCAAGCTCACTTTATTTCCAGTTTGCACATTTATCATAAAAGCATTGATGTAAATTATTTTTTCCATGCAGTTTCTATTTGCATCTTCCTGTCATTTTTCCACACAGGTTTAGTGCTTTCTTACTAGGACCCTTTTTGTTTCAATTGCCTGTGAGCTTCTCAGTGCACTTGCATGAAAATATACATTAAATACACAGCTATAAACCTGAAAATTGCATTACGCCATATATCTGTTTTCTTAAGTGATAAAACAATACATATACAGAAATCTGCTTGCTACCAAAGTCATGATGCATATAGGGACAAAACAGTGTTCTGGTGATGTTAGATAATCAAAGGTAAAAAAAGCCCAGAAAGAGTTAAGACAGCAAACAGGGAGAAGATGACTAGATGGCAATTAACTTGTAATTCTTCCTCTTCTATGGTTTGGTTCAATTTTTTTCCTTTAAATTATCATTAGTAATTAATTGGCTGTGGCTCAGAAACCTTCTTAAATACCTCTTACAATTATTTTTTGAAGTTGTTTGTAAATTGCTCGTAAGGTTACTTAAGTAATATTCTAATGCTTCTAAAGCACTTTATAAAGTATTAAGGTGACATCATTATCTTTCTGGGACTCTTCTACAATGTGGATACTATTTCATCTTTAAAAAACCCCAATAAACCAAACAAAAGGCAATAATCCTCTTGCCCCCACTCTAAGTGGAAAAAAGAGATGGGATGAATCAGTTATTTCTCCTTCAGAAAGATACTAAATATCATCAAATTCACCAAAAGCAATTAATGAAAGAGTTTAACAGTTGATATTTGTAACGTGATTATACAAACTGAAGTTGAAGAACATACATAACGTGCTTAACACCGCACACTACTAGCCTTGAAAAGCAATCTTGTATTTCATATGTCATAATTTGATTTGATAGCAGTAATTCCATCTAAACTGTCAGTCCTTACTGGGGCGCCGTCTGGGATTATCTAAGGTACAGGAATTCACAGCACACAAAGCATCACCTTCCCTCTGAGCACCTGGGCGCAGGGGGACTCAGTGGGAAACTGAAGCAGGTTTAGCTCCAGCACACCAGGGCTTGTCTCTCAGGCTACAAATACTCCATAGATGGACATCTGTGTTATCTATACGCATCTATGCTTATAGATAGATAAGCAACTAAATATGGAAGCCCAGGAGAGACATTTTTCTTTTGTTCAGAAATACTTGAAATTAAATGTAATGTCCCCTGTGAAGGTACTTCAGTAATTCTGCCGTCTTTCCCCTCAGGCAACTGCTTTCCTTGAATAGCCTCATTTGTAACTCACAGCTTTGCTGTTGCTTGCTGGTGTACTCTGCTTTGTAGATGCAGTGAGAGAGGGACAGAATTTTTCTCTGTGGTTTTTGTTTGGGGTTTTGTATTGTTTTTAAATGAAATGGCCTTTCAAACCTAAAGAGACTGTTTTGTACCCTGGATAAAGGCAACTCTGCACTCCCTTTACAATACATTTCTACATCTAACTTCTATACATATTCATCTGCATGTAAAGAATTACTAGCTAATAGCCCATCCACTTAGTACCAGCATTTAGTCTCACATTCTGAGGGGCAATACACAAAACCTAAACCAGCATGGAATTTAATTAGAAAGAAAGATGGGGGAAAAATCTTTTGACCTTTTATAGTTTATATTCCTCAAGAGGAATTTCATCACCACTGTGATATGCAGCACTGCCTGTGCTTGTCTTACACCACCACAGCAGTCTTGAAGCTAGTTCCTGACTGATCTAATTCTTGACAAATTTTAATATATGAAAAAATACCATAGGCACAACATTTATTCAAGCGAACATTTTCTCACTGAGTGTTGACAAAGGCCATTATTCTACATTTTACTCTGAAAAATTGACTAAAATACATGTTAGAGAATTAACTCTTTACTACGAAGTTGCACTCCGTGAGTAGGAAGGCACAACTCTGGCGCTTCTTGAAGAGGAACGTACACACTGAATCAGTGCATGCAATTAAAATAAAGGCACAGGAAATCTGGTAGAGCTCACAAAGTAAAGATTATTGTTTCCAGACAATTTTGATGCATTACAGATTTCTTTCTTGCGTGTTTATGTATTTTCATCATCATGTAATCGGCCAGCATATCAGGATTCACTATTAAGAGTAAACCACTTGAAGTCTAAGCCCTGAAGAACCGGGTTCACACTTGCAATCAACATTTGAAAAGAAACAAAGAAGAAGAAGAATTCCTGGGCTTCCAAAGCTGTTTGAACGTTTCATTTCATGACATGAAATGTGCTCTCTAGCTTAAGAAGAAGTTACATATTCTGTTTGTGGAAGCAAGTAGGTTCCCTTCAGCTATTATACTTGAAATAGAGTTCTCAATTGATCTTCCAATTTCATGAGGTGCCATTTTAAGAAAGTTTCCAATCTGGTCCAAACTTCAGTTTTCTTAGGGAACACAATATCCACTGAACCGGCAGAAGGTCCCAGGAAAACATGGGAGAAAGTTCTCATTACTAAACTATCACATGTTCAGCATGGAACAGAGAACATAAAGATTTTGCCAACTTCTTTTCCTATGCAGATACAAAAGGGGAAAAAACCCCCTAAGTATTCCAAGTTAATTTACTTACTAAACCAGGCTTCATATTTGAAAAGCACATCACAGCGAATTATGTGAACTATCCTTGAAAGCAAGTGCTGTTTGCATGAGCCTGGAAAACTGACCTTTAAGAGGCTAATATTGCTCCTTTCACAGTTCTTAAAATCATCACATTGATAGGTTTGTCTAAAACACAACATACACCTCCTAGAGCAACTCCTGTAGGTCTGAAGATTCAATCAAAGATAACCACTCTGGTTTTGGAGTAATAAGTTTGGGACCAAATTTTCCAACTTGTTATCAAAGAAATGAATGCATTCCACAAAAAATATTCCACATACACGCACAAAAGTGAATCTTCCTGCATTATCTTTTGATACTCTCAATTGAATGATGTTTTACAACAATAAGTGAAATCTGTGCACAGGCTTTATGAATTAGTCTTAACCTCTTTGTCTACTTCACATAATTTAAGAAGTGTCTCTCGAGTGTTAAACATACCTCTGTTAATAAATACAAGAATATAAATCAAAGAATACTCTTTTCCTTGGAAAGCAGCATCCAAAAAGAAAAATCACACTTATCTAGTGCAAGTTGCACAACACCTTGGAACAGAAATGAATTTTAAATACCATTTTCTACGTGGATGTAGGATGAGGCGGACTCCACCAGTTGTCCAGGAGGAATCTCTAGTTGTTCTTGTTTAGAAGGAAAATCATTAATATCTACATTCAGGAGGTATAGGGTGTGTGCAAAAGGAATCAAGAGAAGCTTGTAAACCAAAGCAACAGAACAAAAGGAAACAAAGAAAGGAGGGAACACCAATCAACTTCAGGAGGGTATAAAAGCCCTAGAGGAGCAAACTAGCTCTTCATTGTCAGCTGGTGAATAATGAGATCTTCACAGCTGATTTATCCTCCTATACCTTAAAGGTGCCATTGGAGTATTTAAAAACAGTAAGTCTTCACTACTGGGGAAAAAGACCAGAGCAACAGATAAACCTGCCCTCTGATATTAATATAAGTTTCGAATCCTTTGACTGAAAATGAAGCTCACTGGAAAAGCCATAATGGGCTGTTTAACCCTGCAGCTCAATTCCTGGAAAAGTTTGAAAATCTCAAGTTTGTTGCTGTGACAAACCTGGGAATGTGCACTATGGACAACCAGCCGCTGGTGTCTTCCAGTAACATAAACCCCCAATAAGCATGCATCAGTTGTAAACTTCCCTAATGCTGCAAGACAACATAGGAAAAAGTATTAAAGAGTCCTGAAAACAAATCTACGTTTCTTGGGTCCTTGGGGCAGAAGCATTCAAACTTGGCATGGAAATATCTGATCTCTGCTTTTCACCTTAAAGGTGTCTGGAAGCTGTTTCAAAACTTAA
Organism: Psittacus erithacus; assembly: GCA_009867235.2. Taxonomy (NCBI): domain Eukaryota; kingdom Metazoa; phylum Chordata; class Aves; order Psittaciformes; family Psittacidae; genus Psittacus; species Psittacus erithacus. Next base: position 75,652 of record WYDI02014580.1, read on the forward strand.
TTAGAAATATGCAGAAGCTGAAACAAAGCAGCTTATTGACAGGGGCAGAGTGAGCTGCAGCATCTCTGAATGATGCTGTAGTCCTGTCTCCCGAGTTCATCAAACACCTGCAAAGTTTTAAAAACAAGAGGGTAACTAATTGGTCCACAGAGGCAAAACACAGCAACTGAGCAGCTTCGAGGTCTTGTAGCTTGGTCAGAGATTTTATGGAGAAAGATTAAACTCATACACACAGAGAGTGCTTACAAGACTTTGGTGCATGCTAGTCCATTAGAACTAGCAGAAAAATTACTTAGTGGCCAGTTTCCAATTTAAGTAGCACAAAACATCTACATTTTGTGAAAATTAATTCTGTTTTTTTCACCAGCTACATGAGATAATGCTAGACCATCTGGCAGCCGTAGTGTGTAATTTGCTGGGTTTAAAAGTAAAGAACTGGACTGCAGGCCAACTCTTCGTAATACCCAATGTGTCTTCAGTATGTGTGTGCTATCTGATGCCATAATGCGTCTTCCACACAGTGCCATCAGAACAGAAAGCTTTTCTTATTTTAACTTTACATCAATGGTGGAAAAAAATCTGTGTGTTTACATAACGCTTCTTTGTGTTTCAGATGAGAAGCTGCAGCACAGAAAGAGATTTGCCTCAAAGCTGCAGTGAAACTGTGCTGGGGTCAGAAATAGTGTGTGCAGATCTCACACCTAACTTAGTCACTTGGCATCTGAGGGTAAGCTTCTCTACCCCTCTACTTGCACCAGCCTTGGAGAGGGTGCCAAAGAGCTGCCTTGTACTGTGGAGGTGTGACAGCTTCCATTGAACAGTGTACAGTATCTTTACTCATGTCACTGCACGCATGGTGGTTGTGAGTTTTGTGAGGAGAGTAAGAGGAGCATCAGAGAAAAGGGGTGAAGGAGGATCTTCTTTCAGAAAGAATATTCATGCATTCAGTCTGCGTTGCATAATAACCCTGCTTGAATTACTGAATGCCTTAAGATGGATGCAGATCAATCGTGGGTGCCATTTCAATAAATAAAGTGCAACCCAAATCACAGAGGCTTAAACACATCCAGAAAGTATACTGCAAGCTTGTATGAGACCCTACCTTACACACCCAGTTACTGTGCTGCTGCACTTACAGAGTAAGGGAAGCCAGCTTCTTAGGAGCTTAACTTTACCTGCAAAAAGTCTGCCTGTAAAGGCTGACAATGGTGGCATTTCAGATGCCTGTACTTCTTGCCTTAAGGAAGTTGTGCTTCCCCAAGTAATAGTGCTGAAAGTCTGGGTTTAATACATTTCTCCCTATTGGCAGAAAAGTCACCTTAGGGAACCACTGGTACTTCTGGCAATTTTATTGGACATCTCCTTAGTTTCAGGCACACAATAATGATAAGGCTGCTTTATCACACTTAAAACACAGACTGTTTAAGGCATGAACTAAAATCTGACAGTTCAACTGCAGCATGCTCAAGCTGTGTTAGAAACTCATCTACTACATCCAAGAATAACAAAACACAGCATTCTTTCTGCTTTCAAAGGCTTTTGAGTATTTCAACATTTCTTCTAATTTAGGAACTGCTTTTCCTCCTCTCAGAAAATGACTAACAGCAATGATACCAACAATCTTAATGAAGTAGCGGACCACAGCTTCTGTATTCACTGACACGGAAATGTCATCATTTTGCTAACGAAGAATAAGAAAATAAATAAGACTGGTTATGTTTGGTTTATTTAATATTGGTTCCTAGCTATATGGTTTTTTTGTTTCATTTAAGAAGAATCTACTAAGCTGTGCTTTATCCGGTGGCTGTTCAATGTCAAAGACTCCTGGACAGCAGAAGGACCAGGTGTTCTTTATACCTGACCTAGAGCATCTTAGTTTTAATGACCAATGTACAGGAGTATGGAATATGACCCTGATTCTGTCATTTGCTTGGTGTTTCACTCCTTTTGTTTCAGGAAATATACGGTCTGAAAATATCTAAATCTCTTTTTGCTTCCATCTTCAGAGCTGACTACAGAGCAGTCTCAGAAGCCAAATTTGCAGGTGAATAGGTTTGGTGTTTTACTCCCTATGTGAAACACATAGCGCATGATAAGCCAAATTAAAACTGCAGTAAAAAGTGAAAGAGAGTTGCAAGACAGCTTGATAGCGCTGCTGCCACAATGATTCTAGTTTAAAATCTGAGTGCAATGTTTCAAAGTTATGCTCTCAGCTCTCCATTCCTCCTCCAAATCTGGTAGACGCTGAGCATCTGTCAAAACCTACGTATTCAATTTATGCAATTTCCTGACCACTGAGTTCAGCGCTAAATCAAAGATTTCCTCCCTCACCTGAAGACAAACTGCTTGCAGCTTCACTTCTAATTCAATTCTCTGTCCAGAAGAAGGAAGTCTTTCACTCTCTGAAAAACAGCCTTGACCACCCGCAGGGAGCATGGCTATTACTGGCTTCAGAGAGAGACATAAGAGGTAGTAAGAGATGAAAATCCTCATTTCACCCTGCTAAATCCACCATTACACTATGGTGATGCGACAGGAAAAGAGCCAAATACCTGCCACCTCCATCCTGCTGATGTGCTGAGAGCAGGATTAGAGTTATATAATGTTGTAAAATGGGAATTCAATTTGCAAAGGGAGGAATCTCTCCGGTCCCTTCTTTATTAAAACTGCTGCTCATGCACCTGAATAGCGCTGACCCATCATGAACAAGTGACATGAAGAATCCACGTTCTCAAAGCTGTAACTGTCGCCGAAGCAGAGTCTTAACGAGAGCACACTGCAGGTGATTTATGTGCTCCTAAGAATTTCTGCTTACAGTAAAACTGTAGGGCACACATCCAAGACTGGTGAAAACCTGATCAGATGTTTATTATGTCCTGGGTATCTTGAACAGCGCTCAAACTTTATATTTCTGCATAAGGTTCTGAAACACAGACTGAAACTGGATTCAGCCCTGTCTGTGTGCAAGATGAGCACAGCGAGATTGCTCAGGTATTCACCACAGAAGAGCTTACCTTAAATGAGATGTTGGTATTTCCAGTGTCCTCCGTGCACACAGGGAAGATCACACGAATACTGTCTCTACATCTGGAACTAATGTTGCAGACGTCTTCAATACACTAAATAAGCAGGGAACAGCATAAACTCAAAGGAAGTCAGAGGTACCCTTCCTAGACTCTCCTAATTTTTGAGCCAAGGTCTTGGAAGCCGGTGAATCCTCCCCAGGGCTATGGACTGGGGAACTCTAGTTTTCTCCAACCCTGCAGCACAAGTCCACTTGCAAGTCCCTGAAAGCAGGGAGGAAAAGGATGGCTGCTCCAGTCTGTTCAGCCAGGGAGCAGAAAAAGTACATTTGCAGTTGTAGGAGCAAAGGGAAAGCTAACAGGCTTGCAAATAGGATCAAGTAGGTCTGAGGGCCTTCCAAATTATGGAATGATGCCTCTCAGGAAATGAAGGGGATGAGAGTTTGGAAGAAATGGCATGGAAGCAGTTCTGGTACTAAAAACCTGCTTTTGCTTTGGGAAGAAGAGTATATGTTTCTTGGAAAAGCATGATCTCCCTGACACAGCCTGGCTGTGCAGGGTAGAGTGCAATATGCACGGTGCGAGCCAGGAAAATATTGATTAAACCAACTGTTTTGCCAGCTGGAGTTCAATAATACCACACAGGGATGAACAGAAAGGATCCTTCAACCTATTCTTTCATCCAACAGGAGACAGGTACTTTTGTACTAGAAAGACGAATTAGAGTTTTAAATTTGACTAAAGAGCAAGTAAGAAGTATGGTCGAGTGAAACCTTAGAACTAAATTAGCCTAAATGTGCAAAATCAAACAAGTGACGGGTGAATAGGTACTTCTGCAAAGAAATAAGGAAGATAGGAAACAGACGGAATACTTTATGAATCACTGATTTGTATTGTTTTAATGTTGGATAAAAATATCTAGGATTTTAGTACTGGCAGCCCAATATTTTGACTATTGCCCTCTCTATAAAAATTAAATTACTTTGAGAAATCTGCTAAAAATAAAGCTTTATTCAGTGGCTTCCTTTCAGTGAGTTTAGGAGAAACACATGAGAAAATTCAAACTAAGAATTGCCAGTTTTGATACATGCAGTAAAGTGCCGAAATTGATACTACACACAGCAGCAGTCCAAAGTACCACATAAAGATAAATGATTGAGGTAATGCAGAAAAAATATTGTCCAGATACTACCTTATTCTGATACAACATTATTTCAATGCCTGCATTAGTGTTACTGAAGCGCCTTTTCCATTTATCATACCTCTGTGCGGCAACACTCTGCATGTTTTTAAACTCATTCATCCAACAAAGCCAAGACAGTTGGCTGAATGCTACACTGAATTTAGCCATCCTGACAAGACATGGGTCAGGCATTCAACAACCCCAGCCTAGGGAGTCTTATTATAGCAAATTTATGAGAGCAGATGTTGCTCCAAGCCTTGCAAGACGACGTGTTGTGTTTGGCACAGTGGAGTTAAGCAGCTACAGTGCTACTTAAATTTTCCCACAGCTGCATAAAGTAGCAATTATATTGGTCTAACTACATGCTAAAAATGTGCAACTGAAGCTAAGCTAGCGTGATTAAAGGATCTGAAACCTTGGACAAGTCCTTGACCTTAATGTACTGGGTAAACAGCAGGGTCTTGGAAGAACACCCCTTCTTTTTTTCAGCAGCTTGGGGAATAGGTGTTTAACCACTGCTTTTAAAGTCTTCATTCTGAAAATAACTGAGGGTGTGCTTTCATCAAGAAGGTCAGATTTCTTGTGTTAACCCTATATTTATTAAATAAAGTACCAGGAAATGAAGAAGAAGAAGAGTATACAAGAATTCTACAGATATAATTTACATCAAGAGGCATTTAATTACAGAAAAATACTGCATGTAAAATTATTATTTTCTCAAAACTGACTGGAATTATGATTTAAATCTTCAAAAGTGTAAAAGAATCCTCTCAGTGGGTATGGAAAGCAAAATTTCATGCGTAACAATTCAGGTCGCACTCGAATCTAGGAAAAGGTTGCTAGCAAAGACAACCTTCTGTTACTTTTGGTAAAAGGAGGCTTCTCATCATCTGCTGCACTAAAAGATGGATCTGTGTCGTTTTCTGAACAGCTACATGACACGGTTGACTCTGGGATGAGGAGATGGGAAACAGTCTCAGGAGGATGGTCCTGGTCATGCAATCCTCACATAATACTCAATAATCATATTTTGTAAATGAAATATCACGCTGAAGATGTCCCTGTTGAGTGGAAATAACCCCCAGTCTGAAACGTTTTTGGAAATCAGGACAGTTTTAACAGCCAGTTTGTTTAAGATCAAAGAAATATATGCAATGGTTATGCAGTCACCAGAATTAAAGCATAAATACATCAGACATGATTCTCTATGGAAGATCTTATCACTGAAACCTGAAGGGATCATTAGCCTCAGTTTTTAACTCTTTGATACAGAATGGTCTATGTTATCAATTGCATTGTGTTTTATATCATTAGTTGTAGCTATTCCTAATAGCCTGGTTACTCTTCTTGTCTGTCTGGTTTAGAAGCAGCAAGCTGCTTCCCATTTTTTCCGCATCAAATGTATGTTTGTGCATCATAACGTTTTTGCTGTTCTCAAATAAGTACAGACTTGGCCAGGAAAATCAGCTAAATTACTTGAAAATATTCTCTTTAAAGAACTTTTAGACATATCTGCATTCAGTAAGGACGCGCATGCTTATTATTTAAAGAAATATTAGCAATCATTGTTTTAAAAGATCTTACACAGAAGAATTATACTGCTCTGTACTGAGTGCAAGCAGTATAAAAGGGTCTTCAGGGTGACTTTTCTCAGGTAAATAAGCTGCAACAGGCAGATGGTATTTAGATTGGTTAGTTTCAGTTCCACATGACATAATAGCAAAATAAGACTTTAGCTCTGTTACATAAGTGGTTTTGTTAAAAAAGCACTCAAAAGCAAGCAAATCTCACAAATGCAAATTCAAGCTCAGAAGAGCATTTTTTTCCCTGGTAATTAAGCCTATTCTTAACTTTCCTCATGCCAAAGTAAGCATTCAGTCTCATCTTGAAGCAAAGTTTATGAAATGTCACTTACAATAAAGTCAAGTTTTCTATGTGTTAATCTACCTAACTTTTGCTAAAAATATGGATATAGCTAGTAAGAATCAGATGCTATTGGTTCATTGGGTGGAACTGCATCCTACTTTGGCTTTGCTTTTATTTTCATCAGAAATGAGTCTACTAATGGGAATGGGTACAACATGGCAGAGCTGAGCTATAAATATTTCATCGCTAGTTGGTTCCCATTTCAATCCAATACATTTTCAGACAGCAGCTCATCATTATTATGAAACAGATTATGAAACTGCCTATATCGTGGACCACAATTGTTTTTCACACTTTTGCTTTTCCCATTCTCTCCCCCATCTCCTGGGGGATGGAGGTGGGTGGGGTGTGAGCGAGTGGCTGGTAGGTACTCCGTTGCTGGCCACAATATAGAACAGATAAATATGTGTGCATACACAAGACATTTTGTTAGAGCTGGTGGAAAAGATTAAGCTTTTCGGAAGCTTTTTGATTGACTTATCTTAAACGTCTATAGTTACTAAGTAACATCATAAGCAGATATGCAGACCTTTAAGAGAAGGGTTTGTGTTGATTTTAGTGGAAGAACTCCATCAAAGCTGCTGTGAAAGGGTGAGCGAAAAAGCTTGAACCTCCCACCAAGGCATTGGCTGGTAAGGCTCTTGTTCATTCTGTCCTTCTACATGCAAAGTCCAAAAGAAAGAAGCAGAAGCAAGACTGCTTTTGCAGGGAAAGCACTCAGCTGGATGCAGGCTGCCTATCAGGGATGGAAACTAAATTGCCTGTTTGACCAGAGTTATAGACTTTTACTAGCCTACAATTTCACATCATTTATATATATAGCACGTAACTGCTGCAACTACCCTCTTTTATTGCACACTGAAAAGTGAGTGGGTAATTTCACACTTGCTCCTGGATATTAGGTTTATTATACCAAGCTCTCTCTTAGAGTATACTTTGAGAACAATCATATATTTTGGAAGAACAGGGTTTTGTAACAGAGCTAGTAGCAGGCCTTTATTATAGATATGATAGGAGTTACCATCTCAGAATAGTAGAGGCTTTTTCACAGTAATTGGTATTGATTATCTTCCATCCATGTGTACTGTCACTTATCAGTACAGATGCTCTGGAAAGATGGTTTTATGATGTGTTTGTGTACAGTACTGTAACCTTCTTTGTGGTAAAAGCAAGATGATTATCACTTATGGTCACATCAGACCAGTCACAAAAGTTAATCACAGGTCTAGACATCCAGTGTGGAAGTCAGGGAAAGCCAAGAATTATTAGCTCACAAAAGGAGACAGGTAAGATTCTGGCTTAAAGGAAAACCAAATCAAAACATAAAAATCCACCCCAAACCCATCCACCTCCCCTCCCCAAACAATAACAACAAAAAACACACCCCAATCTCCCCAGGATTAAAGATGTAAAAAAAAGAAAGCGAAGAGCTCCTTCAGGAGCTCTAACAAGAGCTCTAACAGGAGCACTAACAGGGGCTGTTAGTGGATCAGAAGGGAACAGCAGGAGGAACAGCTTTAAGTGCTTACACATCTTTTGTGGCCACAGGAAGTTCTCAAGTCCATTTAGACAAAGCCTTAGCTATGCCATTTCCCTGAAGTGTGTTGCTAAGACCAAATAGTTGATTGAAGAGGTAAGGAAAGGAAGCAATGTCATGCTTTCCAAGGAAAGAAAGGATCAAGACAGATGCAACTTACTCCAGTTCTTAGCATCACATTCCTACAAATAGAAAGCAATACTGAAACTTTTATTGTCAGCATTCAGGCAAGATGAGAAGTGTTAAAAATAATGAGCTACCTATCTGAACACATATAAAAAGAAGTAAAGCATAGTGTAATGTATGATTATCAGACAATCCAGCTCGCCCTGAAACAGGGATAATGTGTTCTGCAAACTGTCCATCAAACCTAACATACTTTATTCCATCTGACAGATCAAATGGCTGATCTTCAGTGCATGTAAAATATCCAGATACCCAGCAACTTAAGACAACCCAGGCCAGGTTTCACAAATAAGGAGCCTGAACCTAATACTGATGTAAATCACTGCCTCCTTTTATTCTGCCAAAATGTCAGAATTTGCATGGCTTGAAACATAAAAACAAGAGCAAGACTGTGTGCAGATAGCTAGGCAAAGAAAGTGGGGTTAAGATGAACAAAAGAAGGCTGAAAACAGCCAGCGTTAGGATAACAGAAGCTGCTGAGGGAACACAAGGCAATCAAAACTCATGTTAATTTTCTAGCACAGAACAACATAGTCGAAAAGCAATTAAAGGTACATGAGGCGGTGATCAGCTGACTTAATTGTTCACCAACAGTCTGAGACTGGATTGTCACCTGTGATCATGTAGTTGTGGCTTAGGCAAGTCATAGTGTAAGACACATGTATATATGCTTTAAAATTGAGACAGTGACATAAGGGCTAAAAGAACCTCACAAAGAATCAGAAAAGACAAGCATCATAGTGAGTGGCATACCTGGAGAGAATGATGCATTAATTTTGAAAAGCTAATGTTTCAAACAAGAAAACAATAATTTATAGGACAACCACTATCTAGAGCAGTAATTAAAGACAGATTAGGATCCAAAGATACAGGGTAGAACTTGTATCATGGTGAATTCTTTTTCAATAAAGCAAAAATTTCAGTGTAACACAAACAAGTGTGCTCAGAAGATGTAATTGGCTTAGCAGCATTAAATACCATGTATGGACTCAATTTTATTTGCATGACAACAGCCACAGACCCTCTATTATAGCAAAGAGAAAACAGCTAGCAAGCAATCTCATTTGTAACATGAGTTAGTAATGTTACTATGAGACCAGGTAACATAACTTTACTCCAGTTCTATCACACATGCTACCTCTTAAAATGACTGTTTTCATCTAGACAGGCACTTATTTACAGGAAAAACATAGAATATAATGTAAGTGAAAGCAGCACAACTGTGGTTCATCTTGACTAAAAGGACTGCAACATACATAGCTTCCTGTGATATCACCTCAAAGTAAATGAGTTCCAAGGTCTGATAATAAATGACATACACCTTTAGTGCCTTGCTCAGTGCCAGACTTCATATCCCTTATGAGAAACAGTTGTGCGCTATAAGCACTCAAAATTTTACTGACATTTAGTTTAATGGAAGGAAACTATATTGCTTTCAATCAGCTCAGGAATGTTCTGCTCTTAAATTGACTGTTAATTCCTAATGCAAGCCTACTATCCGCCCATGCTGCTATGATAGAAACTGCCTCTTAATTTGAAAGTCCCTCTCTTTCTCCACCAAAGGTATCATAAATTGGTGCAGATTTCTTTTGTTCAATTACAAATGACAATAGGATTCTTTTTTAATACTCTTTGTACTCTAAAAGGCCCATTCTGTGCTGCAGTGAAGTGCTACAACAAAATCATGAAAATAACCTGCTCATACTTTCTAAGCTTGGCCTGATTTATCTTCTTATGCTTTACACGCTTGATTCTGGGATGTTAAATTCATGTTATTTGAGGAAATTACTTTTCCTGTATTTCTTTATAATTTTTCAAGTTAGCTGCTGGCTATCAGATTTCCATGTCTAACAGAAATTAATACGTAATAGATGTCTTCATCTCCCATTATACTATATCAATGTGTTTTCTTTCTTTTCTTTCCAGATAAAGAGGGGGAAAGATAAGCCTACAATTTAGAGGGTTTGATATAATTTTAGGTTGATTATAATTGGGTAATTAATTTTAAGGAAGCATTTCTTGAACTTATCTAGCAGGTTTGTAGGTTGACTTTCACTGCATCACCAACATTATGCTTTCAAGAACAGATCAGACAGCTGGTCCACAAGTAATTAAGGCAAGTGATATCCCAAGCCAGAGATTTAGAGTGCTCAGTCACAGTGTTAAGAGTATTACTGGCTTTAAGACATTGAAAGCCCATCCATGCCAGACTTCATCCATGCTACTTTTCCTTCCACAGCAGAGTCTTTTATCGTGGTTTTCAAGAAACTTGGCTAATTCCTATTTGTATACAACTGCTTTTAATCCTTAATAATACAATATTTTAAGATACCAGGTTTTGTGGGGTTTTTTTTTGTTCTTTTGGGTTTGGGTTTTTTTGGGGAGCTTTTTTGGGGGGTTTTTTGTTTGTTTTTTTATTTCTTTTTAAGCAGCAGGAGGTTTAGGATCACCCTTTGCTCAATTTTAATACGATTTGTTCTCATACAACAGCTTTGGTGCTTTAGAGAAATTCCGCACAGCGATAATTTTTGGATCACTGTTTTTCACCTCAGTTGTAACAGCACCCATGGTTCACAGAACAGCTGTTTTTCTTTAGCTGGGAAAGGGGTACCTGCAAAATTATATAGGAAACAGCTAGGCTGGAGGGTTGTTTTTTTTAGCTCAACGTATATTTTGAATGCCTTCATGTCTGAAATCATTCTCTGGGATGTCTCCTTCTGTGTCGTGCTGCAGAATATGTTTCTTTTTGAAGAGGTCCTGAATTTGTCATGGGGTGTTCCAGATGTGAATTACACCTCTATGGGGTGATTGGAAAAGATGTTGCCTGCACCTTTCTGGGCTGTGTTTTGCACCCCTGCCTGTACCTGAGCAGGACCACCGAGACATGGAGCTACCTTATGCCTGTTTAGCAGCACAAAGATTCATTTGTCTAGAAAGATATTAAATTGCCCTATAAACCACTGCTGTCATAAAGTAAGTTGCAAGAACCTAAGATACACTGTTTAAATCACATTTCTGGGGGACATAAACGTTAAAACATCTTGGTTCACAGGCCTGATTTCAGGGCCAAATTTTCAAGAAAGTGTCATCTACCTTTAAAGCATCATTTTCTTGTGCAATATCCTGCTTACAGGATGTAAGTAGAAAAGGTGAAACTGGATTCTTTTACCTTTCTCTGATTTCCTGTCATAGAAAAAAATAAGTTTTCAATCAACAGCTTAATGTCTGACAACCCTTTATCTTGCTGCTAGCACTTAGCTTAATGGCAGGTAAATCTGAAAACTGAGATTTGACACACCTCTTTTTCAGGAAATCAGGAAACAAATAATATGCTAACCAGTTCACATGTGGCCTCATAATTTCTCACCACTGCTTGCTGCAAGTATGACCACGAATCTTTTCATCAGGTCGAACCAATATTTCATGTACTTTTCAGCAGGAGACAGCAACAGGGAAAAGCAAATAAATCAGGGTGCAAGAAATCAACACACACTCAACAAACTTGCAGTGAAAGGAGGAAGAATGGGCTGCAAGGGGATCGTTTTTTTCCCCACACTTTTTGAGGCATCAGTGTACATCCTGAAGCATGAAGACCGACAGCACCAAGAAGTTTTTATCTTGGCCAGCTTAACTACAGGCATTACTCACGCTGTGCCTTATAATTTAGACTTGTATTAACATACAGCTTTATTTACTGTTCTTTGACATTCTTATTTCTTCTAGCACAACACAGAAATGTTGGACAAGTTGAAATATAGGAGCTATAACACCACCACGCTATTTTCCAATTGTATATACATTAACATTCTGATCCTTTTGGGAATGAAATCTGTAACGCTAGAGGCCTGGTCTCTATCCACAGCAAAGCCATTTATTTAGTTTACTTCTCCTCCTTTCATCTTTGAAGATGTATGTAGGGGTGGAATTTTCAGACATCTGAACTAAAAGTGGTTCTGTCTTCTTGATGCTTGCGGGAATGTGAGAACAATCTAATTCAAGAAAAGTTACTTATTTTTGTTCAGAATAAAAAGTTGTTGCAAAGTACGGTGAGCTGTTTGAAAAATAGCTCGGGAGCTATTCTAATGAAAAGGCATAAATACAAACAAACCTTCCCAGGAGCAGTGTAATTAGTCTTCTTGTCAAAGGCATGACTTGCAATATCACGGTGCAAAAGGCTATTGCCAAAGCCAAGAAGGATTAATCCTGAGTTGATCTGATCACTGGAATAAAATTACCAACACATAAGATGAGCTGCATCATCATTCATGAGCTAAAAGATAGGTGGAAATATTTGTGGTTCCGCATACAAATGTCCTTTCCAAAACACTTGGTAACTGGATTATGCGCACAAAACACAAGCTCCTGAAGCCAGCGTCACAGGCAGCAAAAATACAATTGTCTTGCTCTGAACTGCTGCATTGGTTTCAAAATGAAGACGTTAAAACCTGTAGTCACTCTCTATAACTACAAGGAAACTTTCCACTGAGATATGAGGTACGGTAAATTTTAATCAGCATATTTACAATATGGTAAGGGTCCTTTTAATAGGCACACCAACATCTGTGTGCCTGAGGGAAAAATGTTAAGGGTTCCCTGAATCACCACCATGATGAGAAACACCAGTAAGAGCTAACCACACGTTTGTGTTTTGGTGTGCAGTAAACGCGAGTCAAACTAACGGAGGGTTACGTGAAAACAAGTGCGTGATAACAGCAGGAGCACATACTTACTGCTGGCAGACTTGGAGATTGTTCCAATGAAGCTACTACCTGTTGGAATGCTACCAGGGAAGCTACTACCTGTTGTAATGCTATCAGTGCTATCACTTATGCATTGAAACCTCACCACAGCAGTTTAACATTAAATGTGTTAATTCTTCCTGTACAATCAAATGTTACTTAGGGTGTACGTGAGCTCCTGTAACTGCCTTGCACCTTAGGCTGCTCTTTGCTTGATCTTGTTTTTTTGAGTCTTCCTTGGGTGGCATTTATCAGAACAGGTTTTTTTTACCATATCCCCTCTCTTCCATGTGCCTTTGGCTGTCAAATGACAAAGCAAAAACTTGGGGTTTAGTGACACTGTTGCTTGGACACACAAATGCAGATACCCCAGGGAAAATCTTTGATTCCTTACTTATTTAAAAGCTGCCTCAGAACCTGAAATAAGGTTTCGCATGCTGTCAGAAAGGAACACACAAAATCATTTACTATACACACTCCAACAGCATTTTAAAGCCATTTGGGGGGGGGGGGGGTGAGGGGCAAGCAACCTTTTAATAGCAAGAACAATCCATCCCTCAAGAAACTGATGCTGTAATGTGTCTAAATCAAACAAGATACAGTACTTGGTGTCCCCTCACATCAACCTCTTTTTCGAGGTTTGTTTTGCCTTAATCTCTTGGTATTCAGCCCGCAGAGCTTTACTGAAGAAACTGCTTGCTACCATGGTGGCACAGCAGCTTGTCACTAGGAAGCTCACAGGCAGCTGTGTATAATCATAACTCAAGAAAGCAGCACAGGACACTGCCATGGCTGCTGCAGAGGCACTTGTGTGGTTCTTACATTTCCTGTGCTAGCCATCATGCAAAGGTAACAGGGCTTGCAAAGAAAGGATGAATATTTGACTTTAGATTAGGTACACTGAATCACTTTTGATATCATTCGCACAGCCTTTCATGTTTCTGAAAGCGCACTGGAAATTGCTTGGTCACAAAATAAACACTGCAAACACAGAGCTAATGTAAAGAGGGAAATAAGGGATTGCAATACTGTACCTCAGGAGCATGGGGATAACTCTCCACGTTCAGAAAGGAAAAAGAGAGTGTTTGTCATCTAGGTCATCTGTTTTTCTTTGGGGATGGAAGTCTCTGTTCTGAAGTGCAGTACCTTGTAGAGCCTGCTTTTTGCACATAGCCTTTTTTCCCTATGGTTGTCTGGGCACAGAAATGACAGAAACTGATCCCTCAAGGAAAATCAGTTTTGGCACACTTTTGTGACCGTTCACTCGTTCCTTAGAGCAGGGAAAAGGCCAGCTACGCTGAAATCTGCACTTCTGGTTTGATTAGTCCCGCTAAGAATTGCCTGTGTTCATGTTTACAGTGTAACTCATGGGTAAGTGTAAAGCCTGACCTTTCCCCGCTAACATGAAATGGGTTTCCAATCAGGTACACTGTGTCCATAAGATAAAATGTGACTTTGTCTGGGGAAACCTTCTATTTTGCATTATATAAAGCCAAAAGCTGACTGTGTGCATGGAGTGTTTTCAGTCTTATTCTCTCACTGTTTCGCTGGTGTTTATCAGAAAGCATGAAACCAAACAATGAAATACATTTGCTCCTGGGGCTTTGCTGCCTCCAGAATGAAGAGCTGTTTGTGGTCCTAATGAAAAAGCCCTCAAGGAAAAAAGTGCATGAAATTTAGGCACTTAATTATATCTGCCTGTCATTAAATGGTAAAGGCTGTCTGAATGACTGTTCAAAAGGTTAGCAACTGACATTTGAAGTTAATGCTTAGATTCAGTATGCCCCCTGATGTCATGGCATAAAGAAACAACTACAGAAACCAGCTGCAAACTCTCCTTGCAAAAGGCCTTCTAACTACCCTTACAAACAGGTGGAGGAAAAAGGTCACTTCAGCTGTGGACACCTGCTCTTTCTGAGGTGATGCATCCTGGCCATGTTCAAGTGACATCATATCAGCTTCCTTCCAATCATGCAGGGCAACGATACAGACCATTTCTACCATTTGTTGACATTAACAGGCATTATCAAACACCCGAACTCTCTTTTCTGGGTTTAGGAAACTCAAGAAACGAGAACATGAAATTACTCTTCATTTTCTGCTTCTCAAAGGTCTTGAGGTTGGGTGTTAACTAGGCTCTCCAGAAGACTGCAAGATGATCAGGATATAAATTTATTTTAAAAAATCATTATAAAAAAATAGGAATAGCTTTAATATTTTTTTATGAAAAACTTTATGAAAATTTATATAATAAATTATCATAGACAACACTTAGTTCAACATCCGAATTACAGCTCGCCTTGTGATTCTTCAAGAGCTGTCATGCATATGTTTTTAACACAAATAAAGCATGTTATGTCTTTCCTTTCCTCTCTTTTTCTTCAAAAACTAAAGGTTTGTACTGCATTTTGAAAAGTATATATGATGCATCCTTTTCCTGCATTGCGCTACATTTTAGAATTCATTTACTATGAATTAGTATTTGATATTTTGATTATTTGATTTTTGATATTTGGTTATTATGATTATTATTTTGTAGGTAACTTTAGTTCAAGAAGTGACCAAAAGGAGCTTAAGCACCTGAAACTCCTCAAAAGATTCTGTAGCTTTGAGTGAAAATCTTGGAAAAATGGATGCTAGTGATAGCAATGATGCTCTTCTTGACAAAAACTGCAGTATAAAGAGGTAGCATAAAGCTGCCACAGTAAAATGTGTCCGTTTTTCAAACTTCAATAGGCTCCATGCACAACTGAAGTGTTATTCTGTATTAATTCAGACAGTGGAAAGAATATTTATCTTACCTGCAAGAGTCCTTTGAAGGTATTACCACCAAGATAAAGGCAAAATCAGAGGATGTACTTATATTTACATTTTCTAAAAGGCGTTTGGCAAGGTATTTCAATCAAAGAACAGAAGATACAATAAAATATGGGATAGAAAAGCTGTCTGAAGTACAAAAGGAAAAGCTGCATAACTGCAAGCTTTTCGGTTTTGCAGAGGATGCCAATGACTGCACTTTTTCTACCCTCTGGAGGGGCAGTTCTGGGAGCTACTTAGAGGTTGCCCACAGAACAATAAACAGCAGTTTAGATGAATGAGAGGTGTTAAAAGAAACAAATAACCAGCAAGAGAACAACACAAATAAACTTTGAAAGTAAAATTTTACCACTTTTAGCTGGTGGATGGTCTCATGAAATCTTTATTTTGCCCCATTTATGAACCATAAGTGAATTCATATATTCTATACGTTCTAAACTCTTATTGTTACAGCATCCTCATCTCATCTTCCTTTGACGAGAACTAACAGCTTGTCATAAACAAAGCAGGATTAAGTAAGAACTGCAAGCACTGAGCTAAATAGAACGCAAAGATTGTACTTTCAGGCAATTACATACCTAGGTAAAGAAGGAATGCGAAAGATTAACAAACGTGACCAATGCTGGAATAGGCAGGCTTCAGAAAAGCAGAGAACTAAATGAAGACAAGAGTAATCCAATTGGTTAAGTTGCTGAGAAGCAACATTCCCGGAAGAAATTTTTAAGCAAATACTACAATGACCAGAAAAGGTGTGCATTTGCCAAACTAAAGGACAAATGTTGAATCACAAAGAACGTAACTTGTAACTAAATTTAGTTGCAGTTGCTGATCAATTTATTAACTATGCAGGGAGAAGGAATTTGCTCTAGAAAAGAAAATGTCGTGTTTAATATAAAGGAACTTGTTTGTAAATCTCTAGAGAAGAAAGGAAAAAGGATCAAAGATACTAGATGAGCTGAAAGAAAAGAAAGAGAAGAGCCTGACTAACCTTGCAAAGGCCATCACAGGACGTGGGGGTGATGCGCTTTCCTGTAGTTGGTTTCAGTTTTGCTATTGAAAACAGATTTCAAAACATCCACACAACTACACCCCTGTGTGATCATAGTTCTGGCTCCCAGCTTTTGCAAGACTTGAGATGTGTCCAAGCATCTGATTCTTATATAAACTGTGGTCAGAAATCCTTAATAAACAAAACAGATATTGCCCACAGCACTGTGGTAAAACCCCAAACGAAACTAACTTCCTCGAAATGTAGTGACTTGAATGGAAAATCAAACAAAGCAACAGGTAAATGGATGTCACCGTAGAGAGGCAGAGAACATCACTGTGAAACTGAGGACAGACAAAAAGGGAGAATTTGAAAACTAAGGATCTGCCAAACATGCAGTTAACAGTGAGACAGAGAGGAGACTCCATGATGTAGGAGAAAAGCCTGATCTGGAGTAATATATAAGGGAGGGGATAGAGTGACGAATGAAGATGAGTGAGAGAAGACATCAAAGCATATCCTGCAGCACACTTGCAGGTGGTGAAGGAGCCGTGGCAGGGTGATGCACTCTTTAATTCCTGCCATCAAAGAGCTGGAAAGAAAACAAACGTTTTGGAAATCCTGTGGAAAAATCCCTCTTCTTCAACTATCATGTGTCCAAAGACAAAAAGCACAAAGGAGCCACAGGTTTCATTGAAAAGAGAGCACTTGCCACTCTAGAAACTCCAGTGTGGAATAGGTCCCACTTTCAGAAGGAAACGCCAATAGATGACCACTTGTCCCAGAACACACCAGGATGCCAAAGACTCATACTCATGGTGGTGTAGCCCTGTATAGCTGTATAGTATATATGGTACCATAGCACAAATCCTAACGCTGCAGCATGCTCCAGCTGGGGATGGGGCAGGAGGGTATAGGGGGTGTGATGCTGCACAGCCTGTGAGCGAACAGCACAATGAATTGTGATATGAGAACTGATTTTATAAAAATTATAGACTTGATATAAACTTGTGATGATAGAAAACAAATAAAACATGAAACAATTTCCTGCCCTTTTATCACTGCACAGTAAAGGGTGGGAATTACAACACATGAGGCACTATGTCTTCATCTCTGATTATTAATAATAACTCTATCAAGCCCCTTCTTGGAAAATAGTAGAATAATTTGGTAAAGAGCATGATGTGACACAGAGGGAATGAGGTGCTCTAAAAATGAATATGCAAAGCAATTTTTAGAAGTATGCTACCATTGCAAATCTGGTTGATAAGGAAAATTCAATTGTTAAGAAAGCAATGAGACATTAAATAAGGGAAAGTCTTATGATTTCTTTTTCCCTCAAGACAAGACAAACGTGGAAATCAGGACGAAAAGAATGATACTGTTTATCACAAAGGGATGACTTGACCATGCAGCAATTTTCTGTTCCTTAAATATGGCAGAACCAAGCAGATGTCCTTTTTCACACTATTAGAAATCTGTTTCTGAGAACAAGCACTTTGCCATCTGAAGAAGCACTGTACCATACAGTTTTGTGATGCAAATTCCTGCAAGCAGCAGATGTTTATTTAACCCCTGCCCCTTGATCTAATGCACCAAATTCTTGATGCAGGATTTCTCCTTGGAAACTAAATGCTAGGCTCAGGCTTAGGCTCAAGATCTTAAAAAGACTTGCATTTGTACTCCTCCTGACCACTGTTTCTGTGAACTAAGGAACATGATTCCCTAAGAGCATTTAACAAACAACTTGCCTTTAAACTACTGTTGTACCCTATTCCTAACAACCTACAATTCCTAAGCTTATTACTACTTCAAAGCAAACACTGGTTTCTGTATTCCAGGTATAGGAGAAAGAAGGTCTACGGCTTTAGAACTGATCACTCTCTGTTTCATTCCAAGCAAACTTGACGCTTAGTAAAAATGTATAATTATTTCAGGTGTTATTAACTTGCATAGTGCATTTGGATAAGAGGTTCCTGCAGCTGACTGCAGAATCCTAAAGCTTATCTGAAAAACCCTGAGCTGAGACAAAATGCAAAAAGCACCTGAAATGTAGCATGGTTGTTTAAATGCTTTGAAATCAGGACATTTTCTTTCAAAATAGACCAATTTGGGGATATTCTCTTTTTTTTTTTTTTAAATAAAGTAGGTTCAGATAAACAACCTTTAACTGGCAATTGGTAACCCCATACGTGCCACAGGCTAGTACCAGGCTAACACCCACAATCCATTCAACCACCTTGCTTTTTTATCCATTTTTCCAGGAGATAGGGAGGGAACGAAGGCCAGAAAACAAAAACTCCAATGTTTAGTTCTCAAATCCAGACTGAGTTCAGCAAAACTTTCCAAAGACAAATCAGAGATGACTTGAAAATGAATAATCTTAAGTAACAGCTCACCTGGGACTGCAGATTTTTCCAGTCCCTTTTGATGTCTCTCAATTTACTCTCTAAGGTGATTCTTTTTGCCATTTGACCAGGTTGGACAGAGCCTTGGGTGACATGGTTTAGTGTGAGGTGTCCCTGCCCATGGCAGGAGGGTTGGAACTGGATGATCTTAAGGTCCTTTCCAACCCTAACTATTCTATGATTCTATGACATATGGAGATGTTTCTTCAAAGTGCCTGAAGGAATAGGGGGTAAGCACCCTGGTCTGTCACACCTACAGTATAGAAATGATCAACCCAAGAAAGAAGCAGCAAAAGAGGAGTATTATGTGTTATCATTATCTTTCATTGCCTGGCAAGAAGTTATCTTTAGTAATTTTAAGTATAGCACTACTCTCATATAGGGCTGCTTTCCAGAGTGACTAGAAGAAAGGCTTTGTTTTATACAATTGATCCTTCTCTGCATGCACTTTGTGTAATTCCTGTTAACATCAAATAACAAAATAGGCATTTTTGATTTTAGCTGTTAGCTCTAGGAAGCATACACTGCTCAGAGAAAGGCACTGAATGCACACTAACTTTGCTTACTAGAGCTACGAAAAATCTTAGTTGTGAATTGCACTGAAGGAAGGTAAAAGCCGCATGTAAAGACTATGCTAAAATCATACAGCCAGAACAGAGCACTAATGCGAAGGGTCTGGCTGAGCATCACAGGGACAACAGCTTTTCCTTGCCACTTAATTTCTTTTAGTAGAGCCTTAATTAAAAGAAATTTTTTACTTCTTTTCTCACTGGAAAAGAAGTAACTTCTGATTTGAAATTTCTTTTGCAAAGTTAATTTTCAGAGTAGAACTGCCCCTGGGTGCAGGTCTCCAACACGGTTTTGTATCTTATGCCCACAGAAAAGGGTCCCCAACTCTCTCCATGGACGTGAAACTGGCATGAGTGTCTTCACTTCTCCAGTACAGAACAGTTTTTAGTTAAGATTTCATTGCTTCTCAGTCACATATCTGTTTGCTCTCACTAGGATGAGGCCCTGCGAACTGAAAGCATGAACACGATAGAGAGTAGGGTGATTCAAAAGCTAAGTTCACTATTAGGCTAGGTCCAGTAGGAACATATCATAAAATGGTCAGTGTGTTTGCAGAGATGGAGCAAAACCATTCGCTATCATTAGATTATGAGAGTGAACTTATCCTAAGGAGCTAGCTGTCAGCTGTGGCTTGAAAGAAATTGCTAAATGCTTTACTGTCTATAGCTATGTATATACCTATATAACAATACATTTACAATAACAGAGCAAATCACAAACACAAAAAGCCATTCAACATTTGCTTTCCAGAGGTACTTTTACTGGCTGTGATTTATTACTGTAGCAACACTGAAGATAGCTAATGGAGGAACAACTACATTAAAAACACTGAGCTGATGAATTGAAAGGTTGCTTTCCTCCCAGGCCCTTGGGATTTTTGTGCAAGTCCTTAGACCCTCTACTTTCCATGCTGGGGGAATATATTTGAACTCCCCGTGTAAGGCATATATCTGGGGGCAACCCAGAAAGAGCAAATTGCAGCAATTCCCAAACTGTGGTAAATATGGGACCTGATGTCTAACCCTGTGCCACATTTTCCATTTCTTCTGGATACTATGTTTTACTGCATCCTTCATGCCTGATCATTTCTTGGAGCTTGTATTAATTTAACATATTAAGAGAAATTTAAGCAAATAGTTGTGACTAAAACCAAAAGCAAACCTTCAAAGTAGCCCATCACAGATCAGCCCCCTTTCCGTGTTACCTGAACTACCTCCAGATCCCAGAATGAGTAATATTCAGGGTAGATGAAGTGCCATGACTTGAAGTGTGAGAGATGATAGCTCAGCCATAGTAGGAATGACTGAAACCTGCTGTCAGCCTTCTCATTAAAAAGTCAGGAACTGGGACCATAAATCCTACAAGGAGAGAAAATATGGTACTGCAGAAATGGCATGACATTAAAAAAATAGCTGAAGTAGTTCCAAAATGTTTCCAAGAGTGATGTCCCTAACTGGAATCAGATTACTAAGGAAGACAACATACATCTTTTCATAGCTGGTGGTGTATAGCCCTGTAGCCCAACAAAGCTGTACCGCCAGTGCTAGCAGCAGTACCAAGTTTGCAAGGCCTCTGGGCAGCAGCTGGTCAAATAAGCTTACTTTGTCTCAACTTCTGTTGAATGCCTGCAACTTCCCAACTTACCTATAATAGAATGGTCCTAATGACCACGTGGTTATGTCTGCTTTGCATTATTTTTCTTACATTTGAATGGTATAACCACAGCTTTACATAGATATTCTCTGTAGAAGATATGGTATGATAGGAGAAGCCTTGAAAAGTGGGGGCACAGGCCATGGCTAGAGAAGTGTGGGCATGGGATGGTTGGTAGGAGACAGGGCATAGGCTGACACTGCAGGCCATACCACAACAAACAACTCATCAACAGCCAGCTGAAGAAATGACTCAGATCTGAGCAAACCCGCATTTTTTGGTACAAGGAGAACAAAGAGCAATCATCTAACTGCATGAAATCCACCATAGATGGGAAATCTGGCAGTACCATGAGCTAATCAGTAAAGAGCAAGCAAGGCGCATGTTAGAAAACATGCATGTTAGAAAACACATAAATATTACTTCAAGAAGTTCCTAAGATGTGGAGAAGAAATCAACAATACCGTGTTCTTCATGGCTAAAGGATTAGGAGCTGCATGAACCCCTCTTCTTTCTGAAACCTTTGATGCTAGAACCCCAAGGGGCATTGGAAGGCTGATCTTAATATCAAGAAAAGTCACAGACACTATGAAGTATGTGTATGACAACCCCATGTATTAAACTTTTTCCATAAACACTTTTTTGTCCAGTAATGACTTAATCTGGGGTAATAAATAAGATTTAATTAGAATATAAAGATTTCAATTGGACTTAAAATTCTTGGCTTTACGTATGACATGTTTCTTTATTTGCCTTTGATAAAAATTTGAAGGTAATGATACAAAGATACAGTTCTGCTGACAGAGGCCATTTCATGCCAGGATTTTACATAATTAACATGTGTTACTCACATAAATGATCATTCCCTTCCTTCACACATCCAAATTTAAAAGCAGAACAAACCCCACTGTCGCGGTTTAAGCCCAGTCGGTAACTCGAACCACACAGCTGCTCACTTACTCCCTCCTTTCTTCCCTCCCACTCCCAGTGGGGTGGGGAGGAGATCCGAAAGAATGGAATCACCCATGTGATTTTTCTTTCCTAGTACAGTTTCTATAAGCTCACTTGTCATCGAGCAGTAGTTTCTACGTTTGCATTCTTTTGGTTCCCACTGGGTCAAAACTGAGTTTATTTGTTCTTGTTTAGAGCCTTTTTGTATGACTTAAGCAGCAATAAAGCAGGCAGACTCTTTTCTAAATGCTCCTCCTGATGTGACAGAAGTCAATATTTTTCTAATCATCAGTCCAGCATCTTAAAGTAGTTTCTTAAAGATACACAAGACACTACAAACCAGTAAAACCGCTGTCAGAATGTCATGTTGTGGACAAGGCAAATAACTGAATACTATATATTAAATTCACATTGCTGCCTTTTGTTCCTAGCCCACTGAATTCCAATGCTTTCAGTAAGCAGTTGCAGAAGTACACAAAGAACTGTGTTATTTTTGTGGAAGAAGCAGCTTTAGACAGTTTCAGATCTGGCTGCCTTTCTGCCTGTCTGGTTTTGCTCCAGAAGGTGAATCTATTACATTTGAATTGAAGTGCCCTGGGGAAGTCAGACAGATATTACATTTTAGGACTTTCTATTTATGTTTTTCAAGATATCATGCCTTTCCAAAGCTGAAAATGAGCACTTTGGATCCTGCATTGAAGCTGAGAAGCATGAGGTTCTGATGATCTAAGGCAAATTTTGGTGAGCCCTGTTCATTCAATGTTTATCAATAGTTTCTCTTTGTCGCAGTGGTGACCTGTTTGGCTCTAACCCAAGCTAAGCATTAAGTCCTGTTGCTCATGCAAGTGAAATACTCAGTTTTGTTGTAACGATTTTGCAATCTTCACTGTATGAAGATATATATCTAATGGTTAAAGAAAACTGTGACTCTGCACTGAAGCAGAGGAACATATATGAGAGAGAGAAATTTAGAATTTCATACACCATCTGTGTCTTTTTCCTTTTTAATTCTAAAGGCAATTTAAATGTCACATTCTTCACTCTTACTGCTATTAACAGTAGTCTCCTTCATGAAAACAGACAACTTAATCAAGAAAATACCGTATTTCAGAGAAATTGAAGGAGAAAAAACCCCCAAACCTATTACAGGAGCTTTTCCATCAGGACACCTCTTATTAAACTCTTGACTTGGAACATCTGTCTCCTCAGTTCTTCAGGATGACTTGTACTGTACTTGTTTAACTGTGTTATGATAAACTGAGGCATGGGATTAGTTTCCTATTTGAAAGTCAGAAGATCAAGCTGACCATCTGCAAAATAAACATTAGCATGGGATGGCTGGAAGCTGTGAGAAAAAACACTGAAAATTAAACCTGTATTAAACTGCCAGGACCTCTCTTCACGGTGCGCTGCTGATATGAAGGGTACAACAAAGCTAAAACCGACCACATAAGCTTGCCAACTTCAGACATGCTCTTTCCTCTTTCCCAGCTGTAAAGCATAAAGGGTCCAACCTTGCATGCCCCTGTTATACGAGTAAGGAAGAATGAGCCAAATTGAATGGAAGCGCACTTCTGCATAACAATACTTGTTAAAAGAGATTAGAGAGTTAATTAAAAATGATGGTTAATCTGCAGACTTATGTTCAGAATTTTGCCTCTCTCCTTTTTGAAGGAATGAGGCCGGGTACACTACAATGCCTCAAGCTACTGCAGTCTCTTTTGTGTGTCTTTGGAACTGACCAAATAAAACATGACAAAAATGAAATCAGCAAATCAGGTCTTACGAAACATTGACACATTCTTTAGGCAAAGATGAAAAATGAAGCAAGAGAGCAAAGAAATAAATCAGTATATGTAGAAAGAAGCAAGTGAGAACGCTGTAGTATATTCTTAAGGTGTTGGAAAGAGCTGAAGCAAGGTGCTTTATTTTCATGACTTTTTTTGGGTATTACCTTGCTAAATCCTGTTTCG
This sequence comes from Psittacus erithacus, assembly GCA_009867235.2. Taxonomy (NCBI): domain Eukaryota; kingdom Metazoa; phylum Chordata; class Aves; order Psittaciformes; family Psittacidae; genus Psittacus; species Psittacus erithacus. The sequence continues at coordinate 99,606 of WYDI02014580.1, forward strand.
CTTTATATAGTTCCAATCATATTGGCTCACCACACTGAGCAACAACAGGGACTTCTGCTGCCTGGCGTCATTTATAATGAGTTGTCTCTTAGGGTTTCACAGACCATTTGTCACCTACAAACTAAGCATGTTTCAGACTGAAGCTACATGCATTGGGCTTACAAAAAATATAAATACAGCCAGTTATCCTGTGCCAGAGCAACACATTTGATTCGTTTGCAGAGTTTAGGGTTGAAGAATGTACATCAGAGAAGAAAAATTTGCTGTATCAAGAAGCACATGTGGCTAGGAAGGCAACAGGAGCAGGTAGCTGCCAGGACAGAGGCCTGAGTGATGCTTGCTGCCTTGAAAAGGGCTTTCTTCCAGTGACCACAAAAGCATCAGGGCTGTCTCTTTTCAATTAACTACCTATGTGATGCAGTGAGATTGATTACCTCATTTCTAAATCCTCTGAGAAGTCTTAAATGCACAGGAAACACCCCTTCATCATTAAACTCCTCTAAGTAAGTTGTGAACTCCTGCATACCTATAATTTGGAGACATGCTTTAAGTGCCTAGTGTGAAAATGGAGATGTATAATTAGGAGAGCACTCTGCAGAAATGCATTGTTATTTACCTATCAACAGCTTTTTGACATCTCATCTGTTCAACAGAAGCAGCTGATCGCAAATACTTTTCAAACTGAAAGCCATTCCCACCTGCCAAAACCCCCCAAAACACAGCTGTAGCAAAATAAGAGACTTGAACATCTATTTGTAAAATATGCTCCCTAAAAGGACTCCAATGTCATGGGAGCTTTCAAACTGCACTTTAACTAAATCATTTTTCCTGAAGCTGAATATATTTCAGTCTCCTACTATGAAAAACTGTGACAGACCAGGCGAGGTTTCTGAATACAGATACAGTTCAGTTCCAAAAACCTTTACTGAAGCATTCAAAAAAACAATTTTAAGGAGTGCTCATCAACTTAATAGTCATGTCAATATCAAAAGCAAATAATAATGGAGTCCTTAAATTGTGTAGATGCTTTGTATATTTAATTTTAGGGCTTCAGTTCTACAGATTCTACTTCCAAAGAGTTATAACGCTACAACTGGCATTTAGGGCTGAAAAATAAATTGTTGAGGATCTCCAGACCACAGGAAACAGGGGAAGCTGACATCATTCCTTTGTCCAAGCTCTGAGCAGCGCTCCCACCGAAGTAGAAGTATATGGATATATAAAATCAGAACAGAAGAAACCAGAATCAAAAAAAAAAGAATCCACATAAAGTAACCACAAATAAGAAGCACATTTTGAACAAGCAAGGCAAAGACCTCTTATCCCTGATATCAGAGTTATCCTGATATCAGCACTTGTGTTCAGCTGAGGCATCTGCTCTATCAGTCACAGTTCAGAGCTGTGGAGGAGTCACCAGAGGATGGTTCTTGCACAATGCATGTGAACATGAGCTTCACAGTGGTCTCACCTGTGAGGCTGGGCTCACCAACTGGGAACAGGTGGTTCATTTATGTCTAGCCACTGGTAAATTCAATGCCACAGCAAGAAGACAGGCCAATGGAATGAGAAAGAGAAGGAAAACTGCATAAAATACAGCCAGAAATCAAACCTACAGCTCCCTTTATACAGGAGATTAACTGCCTGCTTCAGTTCATGCTTGGATGACTTTCTGTTTTCAAAAATGAATAACAAAGTAAACAGGTGCCCTGCTTTAGCTCTTATGATTCATACACTGGAGCACTGCAAGTATTTTATTCCTCCCATCCTTTCTCCCCAGATAGCGTTGAGGCCAAGGCAACAACAATTGTCTTTTTCTTTGCGAAAAGTCAAACTAACAGATGAATCTGGCCAAGAGGAGAAGGTAGTTATCCAGAGATACAGACCAGAGCTGCATGTAGCAGGTAGAATCAGAAATATGGAGCCTTAAGCCTATCAATATATTCCCAGAGACCTGTGTAATAATAGCAGTTGAGAGCTTTTATAGCTACACAAATCCGTCAAACAATACCTCAGTGATATTTCGCGAGGGAATTGGGCAAAAAGCTTTTTACAGACAGTTAGGAGAATTCTGTCACACCTGCTCTATTTGATACTGCTTTTAAATATTGCAACAGCACCTCTGTGCCCAAGGTAGAAAAGGGAGCACTATCAGGCAAACCTACGCTGACGTACAAATGACAGCAACCCTTCTGAGGCAGCCAAAAGCCCCTCCCCAAAAGCACACTTTTGATGGTAGTGCAGGCTGAGGAAAGTAGGCTTGCATCACCCAGCTCTGCTGCTTGCCAAGAGACTCAAACTAGGAAAAGCCCCCTCTGAAACAGAAGTTCATTTTTCAAAGTGACAAATTCATGTTCATTTTGAAAAACAGAGCCTAATTACCGCAGCCACCAGCACAGAACTGAGGACTTAAAGACCCTAACCAAAACAGAGTAGCATGTTTTATTTATAAGAATGCCGTACTAAGATTGTTTATTACTTTCACTCTTGAATTGTTATGAGGAGGCTCAGGTTTTATTCACACCGCACGTATCTGTAATACACACTGGAATTAAGAAATCCTACAAAAAGCAGATTACACGTTTTAAAACATGGCTTTAACTTGGACACTCCAAGGGTCCCACCTAGTTTGCATGCATATATAGGCACACTTTACTTAAAATTTACAGCTTTTTCTATTTGCCTTTCCTTTTTTCTTTCCTTGATACTGGAACAGAAACAGCTTGAATTCACCACACTAAACCATCATGGGAAAAGGGGGGTCCTTTCTTTCTGGTCTACACCTTTCTCTTCTTTTGGCTGGGGGTACAAATTGGCTGCCCTTTAGGATGAATTGGTTTCAACATCACTCAGCAGCCAACTGCCCATTTAGGCTTTTACTTGCTTATCCCAGCCATTCTGCTTGAATTTAACACTGCTCAGGTCAAAAATAAACTGCCTGACCTTGCTTAGATCCCAGTTTAGCTTTTGAATTGCTAATACCCATCTACACAAAAAATGCCTCTTAAGAGGTGTCATGGCATTTACTGATCTTTGTTCACACATATATTCCTAGACCAAGTGACAGCTGCACAGCAAGCACATCAGTTATCTGGTTACCGTTTATTCTCAGCATGCAAAAAACGTCCAGAAATTGCCGCTGGTACCGTTTTTGACCTGTGTCCTCTCCCTGTGCTCCCCTTCTACTTTACCAAACATATTTAGTGGATTAGCAATGACATTCAGTAAGAAAAGGCAGCCATGTAAAACAAGAACTAGAGAAACCATGCTTGTCTGGGCCACGTAGTCAAGATACATTGCTGCCTCCTTCCAACATTCAACTAGACTATACTGCATGGATGCCACCAAGGAGTTTAATTCCCAGTAAAAGACTGCTTATCAAGAGCTGCCCTTGTTACTTCCAAAGGCCCACCTACCATACCTACTGCACCAGCTTCAAACCTGAGGAAAACCAGCTAGAACCCAAAGCACTTTGGGCAGTGAATAAAGCAAGAACTTAAAAATGTATTGCAGATGAGAGAAAGGAAAAGGTTTTGGAATCTGGAAGAGTAACAGAGACGATGCTTCTGCTTTTAGCTTATCCAGGCAAAAAATCCAATTGGAAAAAACCAAATTTAATTAAAAATAACAACTTTGTAGGCAGGATGACTTAGAAAAAAACCAAGAACAAATTGGTTCTTTTTTAGGTCTGCAACAGTAGAGAGTACCCTGGCATGAAATTTTAGATATCCCAAATGCTGGTGAATGTCTTTTTACCCACCAACAATTGCTATTTCCTTTAAATCTCATATAAGCCAGGTCTTATTGTGGCTCCTTTTTGGGTTGCAATTTTTCATGCATTCTGGTCACACAGCTGTTGTTATAAATGAAATATCCACCCTATCTTCTGTTCTCTGCATCTATTCCAAATATTTGGTAGCACTTCTTTGACTTTCTTAATTTCCTACAGAGTGAAAAATGCACAGGCTATTAGTTTTATATTTTTTAAATACTTGACATGTTTCCCGTTTAATGGCCATCGCCGAGCCGTGTTTGGAAAGAATTTGATCACTGACATTGAACGGCTGTAAATATGAGAGGGAAAATAATAGCAAACACAAGAAAAAAATTACAAACCTATCCTCTCTGATAACAAAGAAAGTCAGGGACTTCTGGGTACTGACAAGTGATATAGTGAATACGAGCCACAAAAGAACTCCCAGCTGCAATCATGAAGATGAAAAGTCCAAGCACTTTGTTTAGAAAGAAGACAGAGTTTTTAAAAGACAACCGAGGTAGCTTTAGATTTCAGGTGTTCTTCCACAGAACACAAAGCCACAGGGGCGCTGAGGAGGAGGCAAAAGGGTTCAGAATACCTACAGAATACTGCAGGATACTGGTACCAGCAGGAAGCATTCATAACTTTATCCTAGTTCTACTCTGAAGATGATCTGGCTATGGAAGAAAATCCAACAGAGTACCCCAAGTGATAAAACTATTCCCAAGAGTAGGGATTATGAGCCAAACTGTTGTAATGGAAAATTGTGAAGAAGCAAGGACAGGCTGCACCCAGAAACCACTGCAGGAAAAGACTGGCTGGAATCTAACAGAAAATATTCCTCTTGGAAAGAAACAGTTTTACAGGCTATCAGCCACCCTTTGTGTCACACAATTGCCCTCCTGAGTGGCTCAGCTACACGAAGAGGCTCTGGAAAACCTACTTTGACATAGGTTTGATTTAATCTTTCAGGAGCAAAGGATTTTTTTCGCCAATGTTTTTAAGAAAAGGAATGAGCATTTTAGGTGTTGATTTCATTTACGCATTACAACTATCCCGTGGTGGGTTTTTTTCCCCTGTTTCTTAAATGGATGAAACATTCTTTTCATAATTTGCATCTTGCTTTTCTTTCTCTTCAAGCTCCTGACAAGTTCTTTCTGCATTTTCCTGAGTACATAGTCATACAGCTTGAGCAGGCGATTTGGTCAGGCAAAGGAAGAAGAAAATTGACTTAATTTTGTATCAGGTAAGACAGAGTGAGTTACATCCACCTGTAAAAGAGAAAATTGTCTAGATCTCATGCTGCTTGCAAAGCTATCCCTTATTCTGAAAGCTGACTCTGTGCTTCTACTTAATGTTTGCACACTGGAAACTGAATCTGGGTAAATTTAAAAGGGTGGTAAGCTTTTGCTCCCACTGTTCAGTAGAGATGGAGCTGAAAGCAACAGCAGGATACCCTGATGCTGGCCTCTTGAAGGAGCTTACTTTCCACAGAGGCAAAATAAAAAGCAAAGACAGTTCTGTGAGATAAGAAAAATGAAGAATCGGCTTTGACAAGTAGAAGTAAAATAAATAGTAGGACACAGTTAGAAATGGCAAACTCCTTCCAAGTACAACAAAGTGTGAATGCTGTCAAAATAATAGTTTATAAAGTAATTTAGGTTCAGTGGTTAGCAATGGTTTTCCTACCTGCATCTGCTGCTGGTTCTCTTCAGTGTTTTTATTAATTTGCCAAAATTGTATGTTTCCAGAGGGAAGAAGCCTTGCTGTTATCACCCCCTGGGGAAACTACAGAGAGAATTCCAATCTCTGCGCATGCAAAGAGGTAGAAGACTGTGCAAAGAAGGAAATGGGGAAAAAACACATTTATTTGTTGTTTCCCACAGTATAACTAAGTTAAACATAGGAAAATGTAAAAAATATGGTACATGTAAATGTAGGGGACTATAATCAGCCCAACTGCTTAAAACCCTGTCTTGGAGGACTGATAGAATAGCTGCTAAATGCTTCCTCCTTGATAACAATAAATATGTAATTAACAACAAACGGTTTTGTTGATCTTTTATATTGTTTAATGCTTCCAGTGGGATACATTTCCAAAACCTTTCATTCAGCTTGTTCTTAACATGGTTTGGAACACTTACATGAAAAATAAACTGGGTAGTTTTCCGAAAGCATGCCATTGTTGATTTTCCACAGGAATACCCTGGGTCCTATAAACCAGGTGCTGTTGTAGCATATTGGAAATGAAAGGCAGCATTTCACAATCTGCTTAAGAGATATGTACGCTACAGTGCCTCACTGAGTTCATGTGAGAGAGCTTCTTTCTGATGCTTTAATTGGCGCTTAGCTTCTTTTACAGCTTGTTCGCCTAGACAGCCTCCACGAAGCAGTCACTTGAAGTGTAGCTTACAGCATTATAAAACACATCTTTACAGGAAATTAGAACATCCGTTTGATAATTGCCATGACAACTCAGCCACGTTAGATTTAAAAATCATTAGTTTTGTATCTGTGAGATGCTGAGCGCTTTCCCACCTCTGGGCATTCCCAGCAATGAGGAGTGTTTGCTAAACCACGGGAGAGACCTTTGTCAATGTAAGCTGCTTGAGGCTGAACTTGGCTGCAGCCAGTGTGGATAGCACAGAGACAGTGGGAAGCAGGGGCATCATCATCCGGGAAAGCTCACCCCTAGACTCTTAGTCATAGGCATAACTATAACAAAAATTAGTCAGAGGTTTACTGGACCAAGCAGTATATTCCACACACTCAGTTACGAGACAGATCACAATAACCCCGTTTTGAGGGAGAAAATGCAGTTCAGTTGCAGACCTACAGATGCATGAAGAGCAGGGAACAATGCAACCTGCCACAATCAGAAAATGCTTGTTAACAAACCCAAAAGATTGCTTAGGAGTGTGCTGACTGCTGAGTCTTTTTGAGAAGCAACATGGGAAAGCAGGGGAAGAGGATGGCAGGCTTGAAGTTGTACAGATGAAAAGACGTCTGCCTCCTAGAGAAAGGATTTCATAGATTTCCAGATGGCCAGGGACTAACTAAAACGTAATCTGATTCATTTTAGAGTAATTGCTTTGCAATTCAGTTGGAACTCAATTCTTTGGTACACTTTTCCGGTGATAACATGTTTGCAATTAGTACGCTTGCATTTGGCGGAGAGGTGGGGTTTTTTTGTTTGCTTGTTTGGTTGGTCTGGTTTTTTTAAAGGGAAGAGAAAAGTGATGGGGAAAGAAAGAAGGAAATAAACATTCTGTCACAGAAAGAAGAATTTCCTTCTTTCAAAGCAGTTTTTCACTGCTGCCATTAAAATTCAGGTCCATCGCCATGGAGAAATCAGTTGATCAAATTAGAACATTTACATATTTTTAAACTGAAGAGATTCAGCAGAACCGTATGTGTTAAAAACCTAATATATTTAGTAAATTGTCATTCTGGTGTTTATACTTTACTCTGAACCACTCTCTCCCTACTCCTCTTGCACTTACCAGTCCCAAAAGCAGTCACTGCTGCCTCCCTTGCTAAGTAAGATTTTGCTCTAAAATAAGGTATCTCTAAATAGGGATCACTCATCACTGTTGATGCTGTTTTTAAGCAGTCTTTAGAGCCTGCAAGTATAGAGAATGTTTGCGAAGAAAGTTGGTAGTTATGCAATAAAATACTACTGATTTTTATTGGCAAATAAGCTTAGCTGGCCTTTGTAAACCACAAGCACATACTAAACAGCGATAGAGCCATGCACACAACACAGAAAATTAGTGCCAACAGGTTAACACAGCATACCAATCTTCAGCTGGTTTTTTGCTTTTTAACTTCATTCACTGTAGCTCTTTTTAATGATGATTGGGATGGATATAGGCTATGAAAGAGAGTACAGCAAATCGTTGTAACCTTCTCTTTGAAGGGTGGATTTTACATACCCTTTTAGACAGCTACAAGCACATACAATGTTTCTTAATACATTGAGGGCTGTGCAATGGATTACTACAGTTTTGATTAATTTACCTTCAAACAAAGCACTAACACATTGCTCTACAATGTGCAGCACCCACTAGCTATAACATTTAACAAGTTTCTCAAAAAATGATCTGCCATTCAAAGCCAATGTAGAATCTAAAGTTTCTTCTCATCTTTGTAGTACTGTTTTCAAGTGAATTACTTACTTAGCTTTGAATTACATGGGACTATAGAAAAGAATTGTAATGTCTGTATCCAAACTCTCCAGCGTGCATACCTAGCAGATATCATAAAGAAACACATCACAATCACAGACTGTGATTCAAAGAACCTGATCTGATTCATACAAATGAATTTGCTAACTCAACCTGACAACTCAACTGATTAGACAAATAAAGTCTCTTGGATAACACCAGTGTTGATAATAACATTTTACAAATGGGACAGCTATATTCCAAGCTGCAAGTGGATGTACAATTGCAGATCGTTAGAGATCATGGAAAAGCTTGTGCAGCAGCCAATGAGTAAAAGCGGGTATTTTATAAAAGACTCTCTCCTTTCTTATCCCTTTTTATACTTGTGATTTTTAGCTGATACACACCTTAGCTAAAAGATAATTCAATGTATAAGGTAAACTGCTGAGCAGGACACAAGCTGCTGAGCTCTGCTGGACATTTTAACTGTGAAGGTGGCAGCACAGCCTAACCAAAAGAGGCACTAATGCTGCAAATGGAGCCTCCTTTATCCATCCCCTCTGACCTGCCCCCTTAAATCCCCCCCACCCCTGGGAAGCACATTGAGCCCAGGGAACCAGGCAAAGATGAAGGACCAAGGCTGGAGACACTGCAGCAGCCTTGCTCTGCATCTAGTGATGAGAGTGTGCACATGCAGTGGTACCGAAGTGGCAGAAAAGGACAATGTTGTGCTCATTAGAAACTCCAACAAAAAGTGCAGTGTAAAGAAAAAGGTTGGGAACAGCTGGTTTCTATCATGCATTGTGAAAAGATGTCAGCAGCCCCCATCAAAGAAGCTCTTGGAACTAAGAGGAGACAAGCCAAAATCTGCAATGTTTCCAATTCCTGCTTGAAATATTTAGCTGCAACCAAAGAGAACCAGAAAGCACTCAAGCTGCTCAAGGGAGAATACTAAGATGAAAGAAGATATCATTAATATAATTTTGCATATAGCAGATAAGTACAAGACAGCTCTTGCTCTAAAAAGAAACAGTAATTTTGTGATCTTTAAAATTAATTTTTAAACTCTCCTTGCTTCTGCAGAAAGCTTCGCAGAGAAAATTGAAATGGGAAAGGGGTTTGGAATTAAAACTGATTTGAGATGATGAGACAATGCTCAAATGACGCTGTAACATTTGAAGAGTGAATTAGCTTCATTACCAGGCTCTTATTTTGTTCTTTTCTTCACTGGCACTGAATTTTTAAGAGCAGTTTTACAAAAAATTATCAGAAACGGTGTCCTGTTATTTAAAAAGCTGTCATTGATGCTATAAAGTCTAAACTACTCAGAACGTGAAAACTAACAGTTGCTGGTGGCTTTGATGTGATTCTACATTTGAAGAGAATAATGAGATGATTTAATGAGTTCCTGATTGCTCCAATGAGTCTGTTTCAGACCAGAAACAGGCAAAATAAGCAAAATGTACTAAATTCAAGATTACTCTTTCCCAAAGCCCAAAATATTAAAGTTGAGCCTAAACGCGTTTTGTGTTCTTTTGAATAGTAAAAAACAAGAACCTGAGAGCTGAAGACTGCAGATTAGAAACAGAGACTGATTACTTTTCCCACCTAGCAGATTGAGCACAGAACTTGAGGTTCCTTTTTACGCACAATGTCAAAATGATGCAAAATGCCAACTCGTATAAAATGACAAATATGTGAAGTGGTGGGAACCCAAAGTTATACTTGTCAGCGCACCTGCAATGGTACATCATGGTTGAGGCAGAATTTAAACAGATGTTACAGCTCCACCTACTGAAATAAGAAGAAAGAATTGGAAAGGGTATAATTAGTCGCTATAATGAACTGGAGGAACTGAGGATCTATGCAGACCCCAAAACACAGGTTTTTGGCTTTGTTTTTGACACAGCCATTTGATCAACACTTGCACTCTTACTCAAGGTCAGGAGGTGTCAGATAGAGTAAGCCATACAAAAGAAGTGGGAGGCAATCGACTTGCCCTGTTCAAAGCAGCAACCTGTTTTTGAAACTTCCATGAATTGTATTGGGTTCATTTCTGCATTTACTTACAGCCATTGACTAGCATGAAAATCAAATCCTGTATCCACAGCTTTCACTTCAGAAGGATGCTGCCACTCTGGGGGTTTTGATGAAGTAACAGATGCTCTGTCTATTCAAAGACCATGAAATGAATAAGTATTTTGCAGCCCTTTAGTTCTATTTGTTGGTGTATGACAAAAAATAAAGAACATGTTGGTCAATGTGAAGGTCACTTTAAACTGGAGGAATATTTGGGAGGTTAAAAAAAATCAGTCTTGTAAAGAATATAATCATACAGCTACAGTTTTACCAAACAGACTCTACTCTTTAACCTAATGACAGTACGTGTGAGTCAAGTATGCTATTTCAGTGAATGCGGGTCTCATATATATGCTTTGTTGGTTCAAAGAGTGGCTCAGAGCTAGAAATTGTGGTTATTGCAGAAGCCTTTAAGACAACAGCAGATCAGCCAAGTATTTCCTGTTATCCAATACCTATACCTAATATAATAGATATTAAAAATTAAATTCATATACAAGAAATATTTAATAATTATAGTAACAAATATAAAATAAT
>WYDI02014583.1:0-25729 GCA_009867235.2 Psittacus erithacus
GGAGACCTCATAGCAGCCTTCCAGTATCTGAAGGGGGCCTATAAGGATGCTGGGGAGGGACTCTTCATTAGGGACTGGAATGATAGGACAAGGGGCAATGGCTTAAAATTTAAACAGGGGAAGTTTAGATTTGATATCAGGAGGAAGTTCTTTACTGTGAGGGTGGTGAGGCACTGGAATGGGTTGCCCAGAGAAGTTGTGAATGCTCCATCACTGGCGGTGTTCAAGGCCAGGTTGGACATGGCCTTGGGTGACATGGTTTAGTGGGAGGTGTCCCTGCCCATGTCAGGGGGTTGGAGCTAGATGATCTTAAGTTCCTTTCCAACCCTAAATATCCTATGATTCTATGATAATGGTTGGTATTGAAAGGACCTTAAGATCATCTTGTTCCAACCCCCCTGCCATGGGTAGGGACACCACACACTACACCATGTTGCCCAATGCTCTGTCCAGCCTGACCTTGAAATGTTAATGTAATGAAGTCCTTTTCTGCTACTCATTGTAGCTGGACTTCTTTATTTAGTGCACTGCAACTTGACATCAGCAATGTCCAAGCTTCAGATCTGGCATGTTGCTGTACAGCTTTGGAAAGACCATATAATATTCCTGCAGGTCAATCATATGGCTGAGATAAGTGTAAGAATAACATTCAGGTGTCTCTCAGCAGGGCTGTAAAGATTGATGAATTGATGTTTACCTAGCACTTTGAAAACATAAACCATCATACAGCTTCATAGTGTGTTGAACATTAGTACTAATTCCTGACAATGGAGTTCCCCAGTACTGCCCTCCTGTGCAGAGTCCTTCCTCTGTAAATACTCATTTTTGGTTGTATTATCACAATCTGAAACCTGTCAGTGCTTTGCAAATTTTGCAAGCATTATGCCTAGAACAAAGCACAGTAGGTCCCAAGGCAGGTAGCTCAGAATACTATTTCCAGCCTGAGAGAACAAATTGAAAGGGCAATGTTTACATCCTTATGACAGCTTACTCACAGACTCTCTTGTACAAATATCACCAGTCTACAAGGCCATGCAAATTTGAAATCAAGATCCCAACGAAGTAACTTTATCATTACAAGATATTACTCAGTATTTGTTTGGTACTGTCTCATTATCCTTCTCTGATTTGGTTAGTAAAAAATTAAACTAATTTCCCCAAGTCCAGAGCATTTCACACCTGTGATGGTACTAGGCGAGTGATGTTCCTGTCCGTATCCCGACCCATGAGCCTTTTGTTACATATCCTCTCCCCTGTCCAGCTGAGGAGTGGGAGTGATAGAGCAGCTTTGGTGGACACCTTGCCTCCAACCTGGGTCAACCTGCTACAATACCTCAGTCAAAATGGACATCACAGAAGCCTCCAGAAAAATACAAGAAAGGCCAACAAATTTGTGGCACAAAATTTCCACACAGTACAAAAAATCAGTACAAAATACTGATTTTAACATGGCTAAATTATTCTGCTCTTACTTCAGCCCATGAAAGACAGAACTCTGCCCCCCCATCTAGACAGGGAAGCCAAAGAAGAACAGATTTTCCCATCATTTGAAATGTAAACACAAAATAGCAAGGACGTGTTTATTCCACGACTATTTCAGATGTAAGTTTGCAGAAAACTGACTGATTCAGGATACGCAATCAAGTCCAGGAAGCAGAGCAGTGACAGCAAAGCAGAAAAGCATACAGCAAGCTTACCCATAGCAACAATGAGAGTTTTCAAGCATTTGCAGGTGCTCAGGAACAAGACAGCTGTTGGTAATGCCCATCTGAAACACTACTTGGCAGAGATGGCCAGCTTATGCCTTTTGGGCCATATGGCACTCATGAGGGGTTTAAGTAAGATTTCCACCCTGGGGGGCTCCCTTGCACAGGAGCTTCTAGATCACCCAAATTGCTGTCTGCAGGAGAAGGAGTGCCTACACCGTTGGACTGTCATCAGAGCCAGCACAGGGATGTGGGTCATGGGAGGTCATGGGCACTTCTACCTGCTAATTATTCTTCCAACTCTTACACTTCTGAGGCTTACAAAATGGGGTCAGGAAGTTAGCTGCTCCAGTCTTTTGGAGTAATCCTGTCTACCCACTCCATAGCACCAGTTACCTATCTAGCACCGTGAATGCTTTAACCTGTCACCACACCAAGCTGTACTTGGCTAGGCAATAGCTGGTTGGGCTAAGTTCCAGTATGAGGGAAGAATATCACTATCTATAAATATAGACCAGTTTGACCGTTAATAAATTCCATCCTGAGGAGACCAAGAGATCCACACAAAGCTACAACATCCCTGCCAAAGCACATGCCAATGAAAACAGCCATACTGTCGATGGGGCTTAATTGCAATCTTAGCATTAAAAATAACATAAGAAAAGTCGATCTATAGCAACAACAAATAGGGCTTTTATCCTTTTTGCAGGAAGGATAATCAGCAGCTATCAGGAATGGAGATAAGCAGGTCCCCAGTTGGCTTAGATTCAACTAGATTTTTTTTCCATTAATATCTCTTCAATCTTATCATCTGGTTATTAAATGCATATTTTTGTCTTAAACCTATTTTGGAGTAATTATATGCATTATGCTGATTTAGAATGCTCCCTTTTATGAAACTAAATTGCTGGGTATTTGTATGCTGTCTGTAATTGGGTACTGTAAAGTAGTAATTCTGAGAGCAAAACAATGCATCTCCTTGCCTGCTGCTCCTTTTCTTTAATTGTTTTCATCCCTTCACCTCTGTGAATACATAGCCATGGACATTTGCCTTGGATTATCACTGAGCCATAGCAGCCTAATAAATAACCATTCATGCTTTTGAGAGTTACCCCTAGATACATTTGTTACATCTTTGGACTATAAAGGATGTCAACCCCAGACAAAATTCCAATGTGATAAAGTTTGCTATGCAATGGCACAAGGCAGGATGAACGTCATGAGTAACTCCCTCCTTTAGCAAAGAGAAGCAGAAACAGGCTTAGAGTTTCAGTTGGGGTGATTAGGCACTGCCAAGTGACACAGCTGAAGAGCAGATGCTACCTTCCTTTAATTTAGTAAAGCCAGCACGGTGGCTCGACAGACCCATGCAGACATGACACAAACCAGCTGCCAGTTTTATGTCACACTGGGGCAGCATATTAATCCATCTCTCTCAGTACCACCTGCAAAAGACACCCCTCCTGTTTTACAGGGCAAACCTCCAGGTCCATATGTATGATCTCTGTTACTCAGGGGTAGTCTGAAGTGAAAACATGTAATTGCAGGTGACCATAACAATCAAGATGTGATGGCTTTACAGCCTCTCCTTATATACCCTCAAGCTCCCCTTCCCATGCACTGTCATGTCACACATTAGAGCACATCTGCTCTAAACCCTGAGACATGAGGATTTTTAATCTGCTTCTGCCTAGGACCCTGCTTGCCGTTTCTCCATCCTTCTCACAGCCATAACAAGAAAAGGGACAGACTTGTACCTAGGTCTCCATGTTCACCTTCACTACAGCCTTTGTGTCTAAAGCCAGGCAAGTCACGCTTTTGTCTTCACTAATTCATGAATGGATATAATAAAACCTCAGAGGTTGCTGTCAAGCTGCACAGTTTAGCAGTGTAGGAGACAGAAAGCCCATACAAAACCACAGGCAAGGAGCTCAGCTGCTTCTGTCTGACTTAACTGCTTCACTGGTGAGTTAAGGTGGTTAATTCCAGGTTTTCATTCCTGGAAATGAAAGGTACTCGAAACATGCAGCGGCTTTCTGAAAGCACCCCTTTCATGGTCATCAGTATACCTGGTTATGCAGGTTATGAGGGGGCTCTCCAAGCACAAGAGATGGCAGACAAGAGAGGGTGAAGCTGGCAGAAGACGACACCAGTAGGTGGTAGGGGTTAATAGTACCATGTGCAGAACGAAATGACTGTAGGCTTTAAGCAGACCACATTGGATGAAGCTGCACAGAACCTGCTGACTGGGGGATGTACCACACACAATGCAGAAAGAGCTGACAGGGACTGAAGGGTGACCTAGAAGGAGGAGCAGCAGGATTTCTTCATTTTAAAAATTAATCATTTTTTAAAGGTGCTAGTAAGGCACCTACTGCAGTCACAGACACAAGTCTCTAACACACACAACCCCTTTTCCATGAACAGACTAGCCCAGGAATCCCAGGAAAAATGAGTGGGGGGTGACAAAACCAGATGTCAAGATCTTTTCTTTTGACAGCATGGGACCTAATAGAGTGAACCCCACTTTAACAACAGCAGTCACAGACAGAGAAACCTCCATCCTGACATTGCATATGCAAAGAGGTTTTTTTCTTAGTCTCATGCTCTACACCCCAGTCACCAGAGTGACTTTTCCAGTGCTCTCAATCTGCTTCTTTAGCATTGGTACTGTTTTAACTCATGTAATGTCTCTGTTTCAGAAAATGCTCTGTGGCTTGAGACTGTTTTGAAGAAAATTCCTGCAACCCATCCCTGAATCTATCCGAACTAGTAACAAATGCTTTGACTACTGAAGAGAGGTAATGAAATGGAATTTAATCTTGATATTTCTAGATTAAACAGTTGACAGACAAGGACCAGAGGAGTCAGTGGCACAGAGGACAGCTCCTTCCACAGCTGTGCCTAAACTGACAGAGTCTAGATATATGAATGAGAGCTCACCAGAGCTAAAGAAGTTTGTCACAGCAGAGGTAGAAACCCAAATTTTACATGATTCAGTTGAAGAATGCCAAGGCTGGTGGAAAACTCTGAGCTATTTCTACCACCATGTCTCTATAGCTGCCCTCACGCTACTGTGGGTGTAATTACATCAGAGGCACAGTCCTTTAATGGAAGGTGGAATTATTTAAGGAAAACAGCTGGCAAATTTAGAGCTAAGTAGGAGCACAGCAACGTCAATGCTGAAATGAAGAGTATGTCAAACATGACCCAGATACCTAATTAGAAGTTGTGCTCCAATCTGACTTCCACAGGGCTCAAGAAACAGGCTGACTGAATACATTGGAGAGGCTGCAAGAGGCACGTTCTTCAGTTTATTGCTCTGATTGCATTAGATACTGTTCTGATATCCTCATTCTTCCCCAGCTTTAATGTCGCAACCCTGACAAATTTGCCAGGAAAGCTGCCAGAGAGCAGCATTACAGAATAATAAGGCGAAGAGCCTCATCTGTGAGCTTTGAGGGGGTGTCAAGGCCGCCAGAGAGCTTCCCCCAGCACAGAGAGGTAGGAGCTCAATGCTTTATGTCTATCCCCAGCCGACCTGCTCTGAGCCAGCAACCAGTCATAGGGACTGAGGAGCTGAAAGGTGAATGCTCCTCCCCTGCGATGCTGGCTATGATAACCCTTCTGCCTTGATCACCTCAGCCTAATGGGCACCTGCATCCCCAGAAAGCACTAAAGGAAAGAAAACCGTGGAACATGGAGGAACCTGCAAACCCTAAACACCATCTTGAATTTGTTTATGTTTATATATGGAACAAGCATCTGCAGCCGAGTCCCAAGCCACCAAAAGGATTAACAATATCAAGTAACAACACATTAATTAAGAATGGCTCTGTGAAAGCTAACTATGCGTAGTCAAAATTTTCTTGAAACACAGCACTCTGCAAGAAAAAAAGCTCTGGCTATATTTATTTTTTCTTTATGCTGTTCTCCATCAGGGCACAGAAATATTTTCCTCTGTGATTTTAAATGAAAGTATCCAAACACAGAAGAGGAATACACTCATGGATGTCTGCCCAACTGTCTTGTACAAAAATAAGGGGAACCCACAGAGATTTTCAATTATCTGAATGAGATGATCCCCACAGTACAGCCCATACAAGTTAATGGGGAAGAACAGTCTCCAAAGAAAGTGTGGCGTGCCAGTATGCTTTCTTATTGTAGCCAAGACACAAAATAACATTTATAGACTAGGTATGTTTTTTATCTTGATGCTCAAGGACCCTTGCTGACAACAGAAGCAAAAAGCTGAACATGGAACATACAAACTGGAAGTCATTGACTTGTCATTGACATTGAGATGGTGCTGAGATATACTAACATACTATGTAAAACATGGCAACTCATTAGTTTACTTATATATCATGGATAAGAGCAAAGATATAGCACTTACCAGACCCTTTCTTGATGGGCATCTTCCTGCTGGGAATTTGCACCCAACAGGCAAATGAGTACCATGCGTGGTCAGTGTAGTGCTCCACCTCTGAGGGTGAAGGTAGTTGTGGAGCAGGATCGGGGAGGTTACGCTACCCCCTACACTTGGCAGTAGCACAACAGTTAATGGTTCTGGTGCTCACTGTTCAAGCAGGTTGTTAAAAACTTCAGAAAGAGTTCAGAGAAAACGTGAAAGAGGAATTAAAGGCCTGGGAGAAGTGCTCTGTAGTCACACACACTGTCAGGAACACAATTTATTGAAAGTTCACAAACAGAAAGTGAAGTGGCTATTTCACTGCAGTGACTTGATATCTTTTCTGGGAAAACAGATACCTTCACTGTCAACCATAATGCTAGGTTCAATACTAGCAGGTGACCTGGATGGAGTCAGACCAGAAACAAGGAACAACTTTTGGGCATATTACTATTTTATGGGTGACAGCAATTTCTTTAAAGGTTATGACAGATTTTTCTATGTGAGTCACTTTTAAAATTAGATTCTTTCTTGTAAGATCTACAATTGCAAACAGGATTTGAGACAGGGAAGCAAGTATGTAAGCAGACCTAACCAAAGGATCACCACAACCCCTTGCTGCATGGGTCAGTGCAACAAGCAAAAGTCTCTACCCACCCTCTATCAGTCTTTTCCTCAAGAGAGCATGTGTTGCACTTACAACAATTTGAGGACACACAAGACTTGTGAGCCTTTTCACCTTGTTATTTATTGCTGGGCACATGGCTGCACTGTCAGCCTCCACTGAGCACAACACAGTGCCCAGACACACCAAACTTACGGCATGCAAGTTTCTTAAATCAGTAAAAGGTAGCACACTGACAAGCACATTTTGAAAGCTTTTCTGTTGTCTTTTTGGATGTTTGCAGGTGGTGGGTTTTGTGTGTTTGTTTTTCTTTTGTTTGTTTCTTAATACAGTTTCAAATTGTGTGTTTTCAACTTCAAGGCAAATGTACCTCTTCTAGCTCTTCAAGAAAGCAAGCCACTGTGTGCAGGATCCAGCACTCTCTGGTGCTCTAAAATAAACTCTTCCTATTTAAAACAAACCAACCAAACAACCATAATGCAATATCCATGTAGCAACGATGTAAACGATAAATAAAAGATGCTAAAATGCAAAATTATAAATCAAGTTTTAAAAGATCCCGTCTTTTGATTGTTTTTTCTACTTGACAAAAGAAATAAACATGGATGAACATGCCACTGTCCAACTCATTGCTTTCAGTAACAACAGTCTTGAATAGCCTTGTGATTTAAATTTTATCAGAATACAGTAACCTTTATTTCTTTTCTGTTGCTACTACTGTCCCTTAGAAAGCTCACCTATCAATGTGCCTGTGGTAGAAGAAAAAACATAGACAGCATTCAACAAAATAACTCTGGAAATATAGCAAATATTTCATTTGCAAGAAAGTGTGGGTCTTCCTGTTCAGGAAATAGGAATAAAAATTACTGAATACTTAGGGCAAAGGTCAAAATATCAAACAGGAAACAGCCATCAAAAATTATTCACTCAGGTGAATTTGACAATGTTTCTGGTACCAGCAGGCAAGCAATCAAGTTTCCATAAAAAAACAAGAGGGAAGGGAGAAGATACAGTCCTATCCATGGTAAAAATAGGTACAAAACCAACAGAGTAAGACTTTCCATGCAATACAACAAACCCTCCCTCCCCTCCACCCCTGCAATAACTGGATATAAAACCTTCCACCGCTACAGACACACATTACCTTTCTTATCAATCTATGTTTTGTTGTTCATTTTTTTTTCTTGCAAGCATAATTAGCATGTTACATTAACCAACTTCTCAAAGCTTCATGCACATTTTATTATTCATTTCTAGGTAGAAGGTAATCTGCAATCCTGGCCATATTGTGGAGATGTCTGCATGGAGAAAATTCTTATTGTGCAATTGACAGTGTAATTCAGGGGAATGCTGAGACTCTCTTGCAAAGCATGCGGCCATCAAATAGGAGTTAACTGAATGAAGATCTAATTGCTTAGTTTTATTTCTCGGCAGGACCAAAATATAATTTTCTTCCCTGCATGTGGTAGTGAATCATACATCAAAAATACCCAAGCTCATCAATTCACACCATACTCAAAACAAATCCATGGGAAACCAGCATGTGATTTGGAAAGATTTCTCCATGCAGGAGAAAAAAAAGAAGTTAAAGAAAACATGTGAATGTGCATTATTTGTAAAGAAGGATATGCCTGGTGAGCCTGGAAGCATTTTCATTTGCCTGTTTGCCATTTCTGATAGAAAGTTCTAAAGCCAAATGTATGGCACTCTCAGGTGCTATGTAGTACAAATGCTTAACAGACCAAAGAGCTGAGTGTTTCTACTGGAACAGGCAGAATAAACCAAGTTATTCATCAATCACTCAGGGTATCCATGCAAACCAGGTGATAGTTTGTCTACTCCAGCACTGTGCCAACCCCCCTCAGCTACAGCTTCTTCTGGAGATGTAGTCTAACTGTCCCCAGTGCAGCTTTGAGCACCAGTGATTTGACTGGGGTGCTATTTATTTCTGAAAAAATCAGCTGGTGCACTATATAATTCTTACTACTATTTAAAGTAAAAAACCAAACCCAACCGTTTCTTCTTCACCCCACCCCCAACAGTTACATTAATGGTAACTTCAATATTGTAACTGAGATATATCATACATGGAAGAATCATTTACCTAACCTAATCAAACCTAATGTACGTGTAAAAGACTAAAAAATAATTAATGAGATTGGAATTACAGGATTTACAGTTACTAGTTCATGAGACTGAATTTACAATTACCAGAGTTAACTTGTGCATTTCATTAGAACAGCACAGGAAATTTAACAAATTTGTGTTTTACAATATAGGCCCTTTAATTAAAATGCAAGTAAGAATCTGCTCAGTAAATACCACCCTGAAAATTACTTTCATTAAAAAGCCAAAGAACGATAGATAAGAATGAACAGAATATATGCATGGAATAATGAAGCAGATGTATTCACCAAATAGTAAGAGGGGTTTATTTTCCTATGGGCTGGAATGGCATGAAATTAAAGTAACAGATTCAAGGATTTGCTGTTTCACATTGATACTGGTTACCATTGGGCACTTACATATTATTGCTCTTGCAGTACCTCAAAATAAAAATGTTTTGTCTAAAGGGTCAGATCTCCACATACACCTTAGTGGGTACATAGCTTTTTCGGCACAGTGGGAGCAAAGCTGCTCCACTGTGCATCTGATGCTTCGCAGCCCACATCAATGTTGGAGTCAGGGCAGAAACAAAGCAAGAGGAGTGAGAAAAAACAAAACTGTGTTGGTAGATCCTTCACCATGCAACTCACAGGTTGCTATGAAGTGAAGACAAAATAAGTGAAGTATTGCAGCTTGAGTGCAGGCTGCTCATCACTGACATCCAAAAATGAAAGCCATGCGGTACTTATAATTAATCTCTGCTCTTTTGCTGTGTCATTCAGATCTGGAAACAAACTTCTGTAATACTGCTGTGCTTTTGAAGATAGCAAGATGAATGCAGAAAAGCATTAATCATTTATTCCTATGAATTTCTACAGGCATTGAAATATTGTTGACTTTTCTGTTTAATGCTTTATTCATTAGCCACAATATTCATTCGCCACAATATTCATTCAGTTAAATGTTGTGTTTCAGAATAAAACTGCAGTCAGCAACAAGAATGCTCTTAATATGTAAATTTTTTTGTTATTGTGGCTGAATTACCAATTCATCTAAACACTGGAGTTCAGCAGGTAATTTATCATCAAATCTGTCTCTTATTCCAGCTTTTATTTCAATTGGAAGATTGGAAAGGCCTACAAGCAATTCTTGGGAAGAACAAAACAAAACCAAACCCAACAGTTTTAATAGACCTGCTTTGTTCCAGGCTCATAGCTTTCATTTAATGCTTTCCAGGCCAGTAATTTTCATGCTCAGATTCTTCAATAAGAGAAATTATAATTTTGTGTTGTTCTAATTTCTGCCTAGGTGGCTGGAAGGTCTTCTTGGTTTTACTTTCCCTTTTGACAACATCACTTACCTTTGGTGATTTTGGTGGTTTTTCATTGTATTTTTATTGCCCACAGGAATACCCACATAGCATGAATATTTAAGCTCCTGATTTATCATAGCTTCAATTGACAGATGCAGAGACTCAAATCCAGACAGAACAAGCAGGACCAGGAAGGACCTCCACAATTCTAATGTAAGAAAATTAAATTCCTCATAATATTCAGGGCTTTTAGTTAGCACTTCAGAGGTAATTTTACTGACTGAATACTAAGGCTTCAGAATGTGTTTCATAAGCGTTCTGCAGTGGCCTAAGCCAAATTTTAATGCACCCACTGCTGTGATGTGCTTTTCCACTGCAGGTATGACTACTTTAAATGCTATCCTATGAAAGTACATGGTTATGAAAAACATCTGGTTTTGGTTATTCTAAACAATACTTAATTTCATTTAAACATGTTTAAGGGATTTGCAAGCTTCATGTAATGTATGAGCATGCTTATGCGGAGATGAGCAGTACCAAAGAGAATGGAGAGCTAGGAAGGAGATAGAGAGAAGTGGCATCAACAACCAGCTATGAAACCTAACTTTCTTCTTAAAGGTCAGAGTAGCTGTTAAATCACACATACCCAAATAATTGGGATACGTTCATGTCACACAGGTAGGGAGGACCACTATATATAACGAGCTGCACACAAAATGCCCCGCACAAACCACCAGAGCTGGGAACACACAATACAAACCTAGCACAGCTTGTGATGAAAATCTGCACAGGCTGAACTGTAATTTGTTTGCAGCAGAGGGCAGTGACATACAAACACTAGCAGCACTCATTCTGCATAGCACCTCCAAATGCCTGTCCTTATTTAGTTCCAGCATTCTTACCATTCTCAGGCTTATCCTTAAGAAAAACTACATGTTCTTTATGTGTCTTTAAGTGTACACATGTGCAGATGCAGAGGTATATTGAACAGACACTCTAAAAATACAAATTCTGGTTACTTTCTCACATTTATTTGACAACTAGATCCTATTCAATTAACCTACTATCCCCCTTGTCTTCTGAAAAACCAAATCCTTTCAACTTTTGCTCCACAAAGTTGTGACTTGCATCTTAACAACAGGCAAAGAATTGCTACACTTCAGGCAGCTAACTTTTGTCTTTCTCTTTTCCATTCCTCTCATCCTTTGAAAGGTAAGAAGCTGAATGCAGTTAAAGAACAAAAAAAGGGAGGGAGGAGGGAGCTGTGGATGTAGACAGCATAACTCTTTGGCTTCTTAACTGGGTTTATTTGTCTTTTGGCACAAGAATAGAGAGTTTAAGAGAAAGCTACAGGAAAAAAAGAATTGCAAGGCATGCGTTACTTGTGTAAGATCTGACATATCTAATGCTACGTCATTCACAGCAGCTTTGAAATACTAGATTAAAAGGTATAACAGCCTTCTTAGGGAGGGGTAGTTGGATTACATTTCCACTGGGTGCAATTTTAAGAAGAAATGCATAAAAGAAGGAAATAGAAGTTGCGATGAAGAAGCCCAATCTTGACTTGAATTAGTTTCAATGGAATTTGCTCAGAGCAAATTGATTTTCTTATGAGAAATAAGTGGATTTCATGCTTGACCAGTGTTTGCAAGCCAGGTTCCACTATGCAACTGCACAACTGCTGAATTTACTGTGTAGCATCTGCTGTACATAAATTTGCAAAACCATACAATACTATAGACATACATATATGTTAATTTTAACCCATAAACATGTTCTTTCTATCATTTACAATCAGTAAATACCCCAAATTAGTTAGGATATTGATTCAAGTTTTGCTGAAGTTTCTGTGTGGGTTTTTTGTTTGTTATTTCTTTTTTGTTTGGTTTGTTTGGTGTCCCCCCTCCTTGTTTTGCTTGTTTTAACTAAATAGGTTCATTCATGTTTAGCAAAAGATTGACCTTGGTTTAGTTTTGGGACTATCTAAATCTAACTTTGTCTGAAGCAGACTTAGTACCACATTTCAAGTCTCCTGTTTCTCAAAACAAAACTGCAGAGAGATGACAAAATAAATGAAAAAAGATAGATTGACCTGGGCCAGAACTTCAGACCCAGACACTATTTTTGACAAAAGCATTAGCTGTTCAGGTTCAGAGACTGGTGCTGTCCCAGATCCAAGGATGAGTGGTTTAAACTGAGAATGAAACTACCTGAATGTTGAGGGAAATCTGCATCAGGCACACTCCTCTGGTTAAAACTCCTCTGGTCAGGAGATACAAGCAGCTGGACAGATGGCCCAGAGGAACTCAAATCTGTTTGCAGCCAGTTTATGGAGTTTCTTGGATCCAGTGAAACTAGTTCCTGTAAGGCAGCAAGGCAAGTTTTACCCCTGCAAAAGCATTAATAAAAGCGAACACTGTGGCAACACACTCAGCCTCACAGCTTGCTCTCTGGGCCCTTTTAGATGGTATGGGCTGGCTCTTGTCAGCACTGCCAGTGCTGGTCCTGCTCCCCATACCATGACCTCTTTCTTTGTACAGTTCAAACCCTGGATGTGAGGAACACACTCCTCTCTCGTGCTTCTGGCTGCTGCATCTGGATAAGATGTGTCTGAGCTCCTCTGAAGGGAAAAGGCAATGAATACCCTCAGAGCAGCACCACAGGAGCTCATTTTGCAATGGCTGTATGAAGTCACCTAGGAGAAATTTTGTCCTGAACTACACCGCCAGGGAACGCTATCAATAATAAAGTCTCCCTTTCCCAACTCTATGGGATTTCCAAACTCCAGCATCTTCCTTGAGTGACATTCTGATGTGTTCTGGGACAATTCCATAGGCACTTGCCAAGACTCACGCTGGCTTCTTCAGACAGAGAGACATGGCAGTTTAAACTTGGTTTAGATCATGAGTCTCAAGCAACGACAGGCCATCTGGCGTATTTCAGTAATACTGATACTTTCAGCTCAGAGTGGTCCAGGACTTAAATAAGACAGACATGGAAGGTCAGGAGTGAAATGCATTGGCAGGGCTGTGTGCACAAAGCTTACATGGCAGCACTTAATGCAAGGCAGTACAGTGGGAACATCACCCATCAATCCATCACAGCCACACAGGAAGCTTGGGGAGCAGAGCAAGAAGACAAGTGAGTGCTGGGATAAGTGTTAAGAGCATGACCAAGATGCCAGCTAGGGGACTGCTGCTATAAAGAGGGGTATCACTCAATACGGAGTACAAGGATAAACTTGGAATGAGTTTGGGGGCAGACTGGGAAGCACAAAGGAGGCTTTTTGCACTGGAAAGCTCAGCTGTTGCAGCACTGGCTTCTTGCTGACTTGTTTTGGCAATGTTTTATAGGGTCAAGTCTGAATCAGTGGGAGCAGAGAGAATACACATTTGGTCCTCCTACCAAAGAAGAAGTTGATTTTAAGTTGCAATTGTATGGAAATCAAAGAGATGATTAGAAAGCCAGTTATGTTGCTTGTTAGTGCAATGAGATGTTCTTAAACAGTCTGATGGCTGGGAAAAATAGAAAATTGTTGATTCATTTACAGAAACAATGTAATTACTGAGGAAATTGTTTTCTCACTAGAAGTGCAACTCCATTTATTGCAGCAATTGCCATCACATGCGTTGGCTGACAGCCTAATCTGGACATAGATCACAACACTACTCAATACCTGCCCTCAGTCAGTTTTTCATTCCATACTCTAAACTTGCCATTAGAAAATGTCAGATACAAGCACACAGATGTCATGCAGGCTGGTTTCATCTTACTTTTATTCTCTGCAGCTTGTCCATAAAACTGGAGACTTAACCAAGAAGATAATAAGGAGATGTGTCCTCGTTTGACTGACTGACTTTGAGCCAAAACCAGGGAAGAGGATACACAAATCTACTTCTAATGCAGATTAAAATATGCCTTTGGCACAGCATCCCCACACGGACTCATCATACATTCAAAAAGGTTTTTTCATCTTTTTCCCCGATTCCTGTTGTCAGGAGAGGAACATTAATGATAACTCCTGGAGGGTCCTTTCCTTGTGTTACTCAATGCCTCATTCATACCTTAGGCATCAGGAAAGATGAAAGCAAACCAGATGAGTAGTTCTTTCCCTGGTATTCAAACTTTAAATCAAGCACCCACTTTGCTGTACTATAAACAGAGCCGCCTGTTTAGAGTGCCAAGGTGCTGCTGTAATGTTTCTTTTTCTTAAGGTTTTATGTTTCTCCTATGTAAGAAGCAATTACAATAGAAGTGTCAAGCAAAAATAAACCCCTGTTAATCACAGTCACTGTGAGCCTGCCAAGTAAATCACATTTCAGTGTTGCTGTTCCATTTTTCAGGTAGAAACGGTGTCTGAAAATGCCAGAGTCTAGAAATCAATCTCGTTGCAAGAGGGCATCCAAAGTTTCTGAAAAATACAAGCTCTTCTCTTGCGTTCATGCTCCTGAGTGGAATTAGATGAGCATTAAAATTGAATATACAATGATCCTAGGAATAATTCAAGTTGGAAGGATGCTCTGGAGGTCATCTAGTCTAACCTCCATCCAAAACAAGTTTAACTGCACAGTTAGGTTAGATTGCTCAGTTCAGCTGGGTTCAGGGCTTTCTGAACAGCTCCAGATGCTGGTTCCACAGCCTCTCCAGGCCACCAGGCCCATGATCAGCTGCTCTGACTATGAACAACTTTCTTCCTAGGCTAGTTGGGATTTCTTTTCCTGCAGCTTGTGTACACTGTCTTTTATGCTTCCACCATGCACTCCTGAGAAAGGCTCTGTGATTTCTCCATATCCTTTCATTCCTTTCAGCTTTCCCTCCTCCAGACTAAACCAACCCAGTGTCCTCAGCTTCTGCATAAACACAGATGCTTCTGCCTCCTCAAGTGTTCCAGATCTTTACCCATTTATCGCAAATACTGAAGTATTATATAAATTCCTTTTGGTTTTGGTATACAAATAGGCAAATCTATGCATCTGAAAGGAGAAATGAGAAATGGAAAAAACACTGGGCTCTCAGCTGAGCCATTATTTTCCCATACTTTTCAAACTCAGAGGCTTTATTTGCTGCCTGTTGCATCACAAGGGAGCTACCTTCAAATCACCTGAAAGGAATGATACGGAGCTTGCTCCCTTGCAAATCTGAGAATTTTCTGTGAGCTTTGAAGGGAGGTTTTGTTCTTATTTTATCTTCATCTTTTTACTGTTCCCTATGCTGTATAAATCAGCCGTTTAAAGATGAAACAACAGCAGCTGCTGTTCCAGAACAGCAGAGTGCAAGGGGGCAGTTTCCATCACACCAGGGAGCTGTCAACCAGAGTGGTACCCAAGGGTAAGTATAATCTGCTTAAAGATGCTGTGAAGTCACCTGTTTCCTTTTTCTTTTGAGTAACGGGTGGTGACTTGATGACTAGATCAACTGCTTAACAAACACTATGAATATTAACAGGAATATCAGAAACCTGGATTAGCTGAGTTAATCTTAAAACATCCAGCCTGTGTATTGCAGACTTGAGTTTATAGAATGAATTTTCAAATCAGATAAATGGTTATTTTCCCCAGGAACCTTCAAGAACAGTTAGCTCATACCTGATCCAGCCATAACCTGCAATTTAGTAACACAATTTTCACACCTCAGTCTAGATTCATGTTTCTTTTACACTGTAAAATCCTAATCCTGCAACTGCCAGTTATACTGAGTCACCAGCCACATCAATTTTAGACAGAAAAGCCTGTTGCTCAATAAAATGGGATTAACTGTACTAAACCTCAGTTAAGTAGAAACTTCATTTCAATTTCCATATTCCCTGCCTATCCCCAAGAATGCTGTAGATTTGTATTCCCTTCTTGTAGCTTAAGTTGGACACTTTTTTCTGCTGCAAGGATACCAATCCACACTCCTGAATCACTCAAACTCTGCCCAATACAACCATTTTCACTGTAAAGATATTTTTGAAGTGCTTCAGCTCAGATATGCTCCACTGCAGGGAACAATGGCTTGATACCAGCTGCAGTGCCAGCATCCCCATTGACAACAGATATTGCCCAAATATTTTACAACAGTATAAAGACCCCAAAACAAGAACTTTGAACTGTCAGTCTTTTTCAGTTATTGATGTGCTTTATATGCAGCAACACAGCTTCTGCATTTTTAGTGATTATCTGAATTTTACTGCCACAAAGTCACAGCCACAGAGGAAAAAAGCCTTTTGCTTTTCAAATAGGAGGGGAAACTTCCCAAAACAGGCTCAATGTATGTATCTTGTCTGATTTGGAAATAGACTCTGCAGGACAGAAAAAAAAAAAGTCATATTTACAGAGATACACATCATCATAAAGTGTAAGCCACAAAGTATCCCACATTGGACAACAGTCTACTGGTTAGGAGAGGGAAAACAGTAGTTTTGTGCTACTGTAGTGAATATTAGTATTAAATTAGTGAAAACGGTGCCAGAAACTAAAGTACAAATCCTCCAAGCAATTTACATCGCCCCAAATAAGCTCATCATTTATCAGTGGCAAAGTTCTTTACTGCACTGGATGATATTCTGCCTGGAAACACATGTTGGAACAGTTTTATACTCTGACTCACAGTTTCTGCACCATCTGCACTTTTGTAAATACAGCTTTAATAAAGCAGCACACATGCATAAAATTCCTCTACCTGTACTTGAAGTCCAGTAAGAATATCTGGGTATGATATTCTTTCTTTCCTGAGCTGTTCCCTTATATTGTTCTATCCCCATAATAGCAAATTACTCTGACTGGCGATACTGTGATAGCCACAAAAGCTATGTCACATTTTTTACTAACTCACCCCTGAAATATAAATGCTTGCTTGCTTAAACAGAATTAAGAAATCTTGGTTCAATACTGCACTCTGTAACAATGACAAGCTGAAAAAATTAGCAGAGAGGGGCATTTTTTTCCTTACATTCCTTTTTTTGTATTTGTGGCTTTAGTAGCTTGCTTAGAGCCAGCAAGTACCAACTCGAGCTCTCTTCATTGCTACCCAAGGTCCTTACCGGTGACGACGCTGGGGATTTTGGACAGAAAGCTCTTGACGGTGCGAATGGGAACTCCACCTGTTTTGTCATCCTGCATTCTCGTAATGATGTCTTCAATCTGTCAAAAGGAAGGAAGACTTAGTGTTTTATGCAAAATGGTGACTGTAATGCTTATATACTGTGAGTGCTTTGGAGTCCTGCTGGTAAGATGGGCTTCAAATATACCATGTGTCTAGGTCTGCACACACACAGACCTAGAGACACAGCTATTGCCTCTTACATTTAAACCCTGAGACCAGAAACCACAAGACAACATAGACCAGCCTGGAAAACGGCAGTTGGATACTGACAATCCAATTGCACTTGTGCTTTTTTTTTGCTGCTTGGGGTGACAGAAAGGTGTTATTTGGTCCACATATGAATTGGGTTAGATTCTATACTGCAAACATCTTAAGGAGCTTCCTGTCCAGTCCACTTCCCCCCTCTTATCCCACATTCATTTGAATCATTGGTGCTGTGACCTTTGGAGTCCTTCCATTTTTCAAAGGGTCACAGACAGTTACCAACAGCCTATGGCTTGAGAAGAGCATAAGACAGGACAACTTCAGGATGATTGCCACTGCCTTATGCTGTAGGCTTGGATGTATAATCTGTGGTCATCATACAAAGTAAACAACCAAAGGTAAAACTATCATAGAGAAAATCTAGTTACATTTTCACAGTCAAGTTAACTTTTACTTCACAGGCACACACATAATCCATCAGATACAGAAAAATATACAATTATCTTCAAAAGCCATAGCAATCAGAGGATCTGATGACTGGGGGAAGGAGCTTAATCCTCCTTCCATTTACTCTAAAATGGTAAGGGATTTTTGCTCCTTTTGAGGCTACTCTCCCTGCATTTGCTTGAAGGCAACTCCAGGGAGAACAAATAGCCGAACATAAGCACAGATGAACGTAAGAAATCTGGTATGTCCAAAAACTTCCTTCAAGTTAATAATGTCTCAAAAGCCCAACAAAAATACACCCAGAGCTGTTGGCTTTGTTAGCTTGTGCAGTGGACAGTACAGCCCTGCCCGCTGCTAGTGACAGGGAGCAGAAGCCAATGGCAGCCAGACAGGGAGTACAGCTCTGATTTTAGATGAAGATTTTTTCCTCACATATCCTACAAAACACAACCTCAGCAAGAAAGACTGTGTGGTGTGAGCACAGCCTCTCTCTCTTGTAAAGGCAGCCTGAGAGCTTAATGAGCTCTCCTCAAATCTGGAAAGTCAGCTTTGTTTAGAGATGTGCAAGTGAGTTTTTCCACAAACTTAACACCTACATTTCAAAACAAGTTTAATTTCAAGCCTTCCCAAGGTGGTAAGGCAATCTCTCTGCCAACTTCAGACACTGAATTTGATCACTGTGTTTTTAACCTCAGGCTATCACTTAACTGATCTATTCGCACCTTGTTTACATGTTATTTTTAAGTTAACACATACCCTGAACAAATTCTCAGTAGGAATGAAGTCACAAAGATGAAAATATCCTGAGATATTCAATAAATTACATGAGAGTTGGGTACCTACAGTTAACTTGTGATACGAATAATTCTACTTTTCCTCCAACCCAAACACTATGAGAATTAATACCACACCTTCCTCTTTACCTGAATCTTATGCAAGGTTATTTGCTGGTCAGTCCACTACAAAGAGAAGATCTGACCCTTCCTACCAGCTTTTGTGTTCTGCTTCCACCCAATGTTTGCAGATATTACCACTCAGATTTCTGGCCAGGTATAGAAATGTTTCATAAGTAATACAGTGACAAAGCTGAAAAAGAGATTATTAGAGCTTCACATGTTGAGAAAAGAGAGAACATCAAGTACAAAGGTCACCTTCATCAAAGCTTTTCATCTTAACTTTAGAGAGTTAGACACTTCACTGCAAATGATTTACCCTTTGCTTTCTGCATATTTTATTAAATATCCTTTAGGTTTCCCTATCTAGCAGGCAGGGAATAAGAGTCCTTGGATAGTTCATTTCATCAGGCTAGGAGTCAGGAACTAATAAAACTAGGCATTCCTCATATTTTCTCACTCCCAAATAAGCAAGCTTTGGTGAACTAACTTCTGCCCAACAGGAGTCATAGTAGGAACACAAAATGTTGGTTTTTTATGGCAGTCACTGCTATTTCAATCTGGTCTTATTTTGCATCAGTAAAGGGAACTGTTACTCTTCCCTCTCTGTAGATTCTGGGTCAATATGTCCCTGAGAAAGCCAGAGCAAATTATGTATCTGCTGTCACCGTTAGCTACACACTGTAATGTATGCCTAACAAACTAGATCTGCCTTTCCTCCTGACTAGTTGCTGACAACTCCCTACATTTGTTCAGAATGATTTTATTTCACATTTCAGTAAATTGAAAGTGGAGTAAAGGTCTTTTGGCTTCAGGACTATGTTATCAGTGGAGAAAGAACCCTGGAGCAGGTAGTTTATGAGAGTTTACCAACATACTCTGTTACACAGAATGTGTTGGAGATTTAACACATGTATGGGATTTGCTGGTATTCATTAGACTTTCTTTTCCACTATCATTATTTTTACTGGCCTATGGAAGGTGAAGACATCAAGTATGCACCAGGTTCCTGCTTGATTATTTGCAGCAGGTACCCTACACTTGGGCATTCCTGTCACCAGCTAACCTGTGACTGGAGAGTCTCTGAGCATCACTCATCAGCGCCAACATTAAACATATAAGGTTGTATAAACAGCTCTGTGGGATGCCAAGCATCCTCTTCACCCCAGATGAGAGCACTCATGAACACTGGTGGAGCTGGATGGCACATGGAGGAAAGGATCAGTCTGTTTTCAGCTAGCATGAGGGCAATAATTATGTATAAATTTTATCTTATACTCAATTGAAATACAAGTCTAAAATAGACCATTTCCCACCTTGCCAATCCCTACGAGTCCCATAAGCACCCCTGACAAAGCTCTCTGATGCTACCAGCATGCCTGTGACTCTACCTGCTGACTTCTGCCACACAGCCCGACAGCCCCACAGACAAAGAAGGTTAATTTGACAAGATGTCTGAAGACAATTCGCTTCACTGGACCAGAAAATTTCACTCTCATAAATGCAGAAAGATAAGGCTGAAAAAAAAAAAAAAAAAGGCTAATACACCTCCCTTCAGCACCCTCAAGGGAGAAAGGACCACCTTGCTTCCGAAGCAGCACTGGAGAGCAGCGGAGCAGCACTGCCAGAGAATTGCTGTGTGACCTTCAGCAAACAGCTTCATCTGTCTCTGTCCAAGTCTCTCTCCTCCTCTATAATGGAGATAATACCAAATCACACAGGGGCAGTGAAACTTAATTTAAAGGTGTCAGAGAGGGACTTGGAGTGCCTTGGACAGTGGATGTTACACAACTACAGAAGATATGCTCCCTGTCTTTGACAACCTTTCACAATCTCAACAGCAGCAACAAAAATTACAGTGAAGCATTGATGCATCAGCTGGCAGGGCCATTTGGCTGCTTCCCACATGAGTAACTCCCAACAACGGATGAGGGCAGGGGCACCGATGGAACTTGTCCTTTTCCCCATGGAGCATTTATCTGTGCTGCTTTAAATTTCAGAGCTTATTTCAGATAAAGGCAGAGTATACCACACAGCTCCCTCATGCTTGAGTGTGTTCCAGGGGAGAAAGAAAGCAACAATTATGTTCTTCAGATGTTTAGTGGGAGAGTGAAACAGAGCTAATAATGTCACCTTGAAATTGGTAACATGCTTTAGAGATATTTCTATATCTCTATTGTGAATAGGAGGGTAGCAGTGAAGGCACAGCTACCAAGGCACTCATGATTGCATACTGCTGCTAATCTAGATACTCACTTTGTGAAGCCCTAGCTACTCAGCAAGTCATCACTTGGAGAGATAGGTTTCATCACATCAATTGAATTAAGCAAAACAATACTTAGGGAAAAACTGTGACACTTCTCATTCAGCTGCTGAGGTGCAACACCAGAGTCTTGGGAGTACAAGGCAGCAGCTTTTTGACCAGACTATGCTTCCCCTAGCACAGCCTACGGTAACAGCTC
This sequence comes from Psittacus erithacus, assembly GCA_009867235.2. Classification (NCBI taxonomy): domain Eukaryota; kingdom Metazoa; phylum Chordata; class Aves; order Psittaciformes; family Psittacidae; genus Psittacus; species Psittacus erithacus. Next base: position 21,250 of record WYDI02014583.1, read on the forward strand.
TGCACAGCCCCCCTCACTCAGGCCTGGGCTGTGTTATAAGAAAATGTAGTCATGGAAAATGAGAGTGGGAGTTATTCCCCTCAGGCAGTATATGCACAGTTGGAAAATAGGGTTTAATATTCAGCAGAAAAACAAAGCTTAGCAAATTAATTCAGCAAACAGAGGTTCTCCAAATAAGCTCAACTAATGCAATTTTCTCCCTTCCCAAAAATCAAGCTTTTTAGGCTGTCAATACCAACAGTTAGAAGTAAAAGACATCAGTGCATCAGTGTTATGCAAACTCAATTTTTCATTAAAAACATTTCGACAGACAACTCCCGAAGAGCTGAAATTCTACATAAGCTGTAATTGCTTAAGAGGAAGCTATTTGGGCATGTTAGAAAGCTGTGTAAAATACTAAAAGTGAACTCTTATTTCCTGATTGTGCAACTGTAATTGAAGTAGCAAATGGTTGGAATTCTGCTGCATTTTACAGCATCACAGAAGTTTCTTGTGAGCAGAGGAGTGAATTTTTTTGCTCATGCTTTCTACAGTTATGGTAAAGATGTCACATATAAGCATGTAATCAGCTTCAAAGATCTTGTACCATTTAGAGCACGGCTGCTGTAATTAGAAACCTTCTTAGGTTAGCTGCAAATTAGACCAAATGTTTACTTTGCTCCATAGCAGATGTATTAAGCTCTTTAAAAGTGTAGGAAAGTATATCCAATAATGTGAATTTTAAATAAAGCGCTTCAATTGAAACCAAATGGCCATAGAATTGCCACTGAGGTGTGATGCAAGTCATATTTTGGTATAAGAAGTTATGCCATTACTGATATACAATGTGTATTGAATAGAGGTGGGTTTTGTGCAATTTATGAAGTAGGCAAACACAGATGCAAATCAGCACACAGACTGATTCAACCAGGAAATCTATGGTGGAATCATCTATAAAGAGTTTCTCATTGTGCAATCTGAATTGGAGGAACCACTCTGGGGGGGAAGAAAGGAATAAATTCTGTCCCTCTCTCCTAAACAGTGCTGCTGAGGAAGAAACTGGTGCTGACAGCATCTGAGCTGTTGGTATCTGTCAGCTAGTGACAGCACTGCACCTCTCAGACCATTTCACACAGGTCACCAGTCACTTAAGTACTAACTCCTTCTGACCATGCCATCCTCAGCAAGATTTGAATGGATAATCCTGAAGTGCTTTGCAATTAATATTGCAGATAGAAGGCTGAATCAAAACAAAGAAGCATCACGGGTTGAAACATGAAGCTATAATAGGAAATCTAGAGCTGCACTTACATAATGTATTCACTACAGTCCCTTATGTGAATAACCAAGAGGGGCTTAGGAAAAGCATGAGAGCATGTGCTTTCTTTTGACAAGGCTTTTACTGAAGTCACTGGCTGTGGGACTGGCAGCATCTTGCTGCCTTGCTCCAGCCAGGGCCCGACGCACAAGTTGCCATGGAAACAGTAGAGATTTTCTTTTCTGTTGCATCACTGCACTGAATGTAAAACTCCAAAGGTCTCCAGACTGCTCATACAGTGATGAATGAGGAGAAGAGCATCCATGCCTACTGCAGCCTGCCCAGGGACCGATGCAAAAGGAATAAACTGTACGTGATATGCCAGAGCTTCTTTCTATGCCTGTTCCCATGTAGGCATGCACTTTTGGACACCTTGCTGCTCCCACCAGTCAGGGCACCAGGGTGAAGCCTGTTAACCCACCCTCAGGAATGCCCAGGAGCAAAGCTGTGACCCCGCTGCCATTTGAAATAACATTACACAAACTGCTTGCATTGGCAGGTGCCAAAAGCAAGAGCTTAGCTCAGCAGCTTTGATTTGGCAAGTGCTTCTTTTGGGGGTTAGCTCCCACACTCCCAATTTCACTTTGAATTCTAGTCAACTAATCTTTCTCATGCAAGACAATTATGCTGAAACCTGCTTTTGTGCTAGAAAAACTGACAAAGCTCCACAAATCTTCAGTCATCCAGCTCTGGGCTGTGTTTCCAATTTCTTCAAATCCTCCATGATAACGGGTCAGCTTTTGAAGCCTGATTAGAAGTAGCACATAAGAGTTTTAGTATTACACCAGACTGCATGAAATAATCAAGAATCTTAGCCTGTGGTGGTCTTTGCATGACCTGGTGTGAGAAAGCAGCACCTCTCTCTCCCCTGTGATGCTGAACTGTAGTTTGATAAACACAGTACTTCCAGAGGAAGTTCACTTTCATCTGGAGCATCAAATATAAGGCATTTCCAGACAGAAAAATTCCAGACTTCGGTGGGTCACTAAGGGTATCTGCTGCATTCCTGACCATGTTCTGCATACAGAAGAAGAAAACGGAAAAAGTAACTCCCATTTAGAGTGACTATTTTCCATTTAAAATTAGAAAGCCTAAATTTGCACTTGGATTTAGGCCCAAGTACTTGAGGGAAGATTTGTGTCCAAACCTTGTGAAAGAGCAGAAGGGGTTTGCAGTAAAAAGGAGGACACATTAATCTTGAGACAAGACTTTTACAGTGTAGACTTCTTGCTTCAGTCTGAGCTCCAACAAAGGACTACCAACTGCAGGACAAACTGGATGAAACTACAAACTTGAGAACTGTATGATTTAGTAAGAAATGCAGAGTACCATCATTTCCTATTCATTTTGCAAAGCTTCATAAACACGTGCTTAACTTCTCCCACAGTAATGAAGGCTCTTAGAACCAATCAGAAAATTGTTCGTAAGTTATTTCCCGTAAGAGATGCAAAAAATTTGGTTTTGCTGTTCCCTGCCAGAAAGCTGCATCACAGGAACCAAATCTCCACCGTTACCTTCCCTAAAGAATGGATGAGAGAAACACTCCAGCACATCCCTTCTATTTTGGTAGCTGATGGGCTCCTGCGGCTTAGCTAAAATAAATTATGCAGAAATACGTGCACACACAAATGTTTCTCTGCAAAGCAACACAGAGGTGGACCTTCAGGAATTGGGAATTTTTGCCTTTTTTTAAACAGTCCTCTGTGCATACAATACTGTGGCACATAATACAGTGTGACAGGTCATTTCATGCACCATTTAACTCTTTGCACTGAAAAGTGCCATACCACAATAAAGATTAGATACATACGCCCTCACCCTCCTAATATTGTGAAGTAGGCGCAAAGCAGAACAGTTTATAAGTTACTGGAAAGAGAGGAAACAGAGGAAACCCTACTGATCACCATGAAAAGGTTGTATTTTATTTCTCTCCTACTCCATGTCACAATGTCACCTTGCAATTTTTTTTAATTTTTTTTTTTTTATTTTTAACACATCAAAACTAAAAAAATACTTTAAAAAATGCAGAAGCAAAGACATGGAAAAACCCCTAAGTTTTCCACCCAGGATTTAAAGGCACCACTGCAAAAGGAAATGTAATTTTCATTTGAATTTCAGAACAGAGGGGAAGCAAAATACTTGGAGATTTGTTTGCTGGCAAGTGAAAAAATGGAAATTTAGATTCTTTTTTTTACATATATATATACCTCTGCAAACTACGTCTTTTTTCCATATTGCTTTTTAATACCTTTTAAATGCATAAATTAAAAATATATAATTTTATAACCACAAAAATGCACAAGATCACCAATGCTGGAAACTGAAGATTGGTTTAGGCCACAAACAGATAAAACCGAAGTGTTTAGCACTGTAAGACTTTCTGTATTAGCCCTGGGAAAGAGTTCTGGACAAAAGCCAGTGACAGGCAGGGCTGGTCTGTCCACCCATCAGATCTAAACACTCTGCAACGTACAGATGCCATTTTTTTGGTGAGGTGATAAGGTTTGCGCATTTAGCAATCATTATAAAAAACATTTTTCCAGTGCTCTGCTTCACTTTCTCATATGTCAGTGATCAGCAGTAAAATGGAATGTATTAGAGAAAATATAAAATGAAGCTAAGCATTAAATCCAACCAGATCTGATACTCTGCTATGAATTAAAGGCATGACCTAAAAAATGCACATGCAGTTCTCATAACTTGATCATCATTTACTGGATTAACATTTTCATGCACTGTAACTACCATTTATTATTCTAGGACTGATTGGTGCCTTCTCTTTGGCAAAGTAAAAGTTGCAAATCAAACAGTAGGTATAAGAAAGCTTTAAACTAGGTGTGTTGTGGGAGGGGGGGTATCATTGCAATCCAGCACTACCAGTCAGTTGCCAGCACCTATAATAAATGCTCAGACCAATGTAAAGATATTCCAACCACTCCAGCCAATGAGCTGGCTTCATTTGGAGCTTGGGCTCAGATGCCTGTATACAAACGCCCGTAATATAGAATCATAGAATAGTTAGGGTTGGGAAAGACCTTAAGATCATCAAGTTTCACATCACCTGCAGTGGGCAGGGACACCTCCCACTAAACCATGTCACCCAACACTCTGTCCAACCTGGCCTTGAACACCACCAGGGATGGAGCATTCACAACTTCCTTGGGCAACCCATTCCAGTGCCTC